>JAKSZU010000088.1:600000-798266 GCA_026018925.1 Tupaia tana
CCTGGCGTCAGGGCCCACCATACCCCTTCGTGCGTGCCGTGCCCCTTCCCAGCTGTGTCACTGGGTTGTGCGGAACGATGGTCGGTTGCCCTGACTTCTCTGAGAGCTCCAGGAGTCCTTGCTGCCTTGTTTCCAAGAGAAGTGGCCTGAGACCACAGCCTGCACATAGGGGTTACACAGCCATATCCCCTTCCAAAACACTCTCAAAAGACAGAGTCAAGGGAGTGACTTACATTTTATAAAACAATTAAATGCTTTAAAATCTCAACTCTTGTTTGTGTGTTTTCTGGGCTGGCTGAGAGCAGCATCCTTGCAGCCAGTTCCACCCGACCCATTGAGAGCCCAGCATCGTGTTGACCTGACTGGCTGGAATTTGTCAATTAGCTCAGCCGACTAGGGCACAGCTATGTGGAGGTTCGGAGAAGCCAGGACCGCAAAGTGAGGAAAGCCCGTGGTGTGTAATTCCACTGTCTGCCCTGACCAGCACGAGCAGCCCATTCTCACCTAGGCTGCCCTTGGACTCCAGTCTGTCCCACATGACAGTGCTCTTCTAGGACCTGTCTTATCGCTGTGAGAGGCAAAAAACCCTCCTCAATTCATGTCATATCCATGTCATATGGGAGGCATGGCTATCACCACATCTTTTTTAGGCCTCTAACTGCTTTGAATAAATATTACCATCTCTACTGACTGAAATTGCTAAATTTCAGAGGGCATGGTTGTGGTGGGGGGCCTCTTTAACACAAGGTGATGTAGGTTTCCCAGGGGCTGAGGTTCTGGCTTCATTAGCTGCTAATAATTATAGCTAACACTCACTGAGCTCTTTGAGTTAACAGGCACACTCTAAAATCCTACCAAACCCTTACCAGTCATTTAATATTCACTAAAAATCTCTCTCTCTCTCTCTCTCTCTCTCTCTCTCTCTCTCTCTCTTTTTAATAGAAGTTTTTGCCATAGGGCATGTGCACTCAGCAGAGAGAGAGAGAGAGAGAGACAGAGATAGAGGGAAGGTGAGAAATCACCCCCAGGGGAGATGGCCATGCCACAATCTCTTCTCCTCCATTCTCCTCCTGGGATCTTGGGCATACTGGCACACACCCCAGACATGATTTTCAATCCACGAGGTCCAGGACCTGAACTGTGGTTGGCCATGTGGAAGTCCAGTGATATAACAACTACACTATCTGCTGATCCCAACAAAAATTCTTTCGAGAATAGTTATTACTGTCATCCCCACTTTTATTAAAACAAAACAAAACAAAAAACTGAGTCACAGAGAAGATAACAGGTTAGCCAAGGTCACATGACTAATAACTGGTGAACCAGGTCTTAAATCAAAATGGTCTGATTTCAGTGCCTGCATTTTTAACCAAAATGTAAATCACTACAAATGTCTGACAAGGGTTCTCTTTCAATCTTGTCATATTAAAAAGCTCTGCTTGACCTTCCTCTATCAGAACACACGATGGCCAAGAGGGTGGCAATGATCAGAGCTGGTGTGAGTGGCCTGTCCTCCATCAAATGCTGCTTGGATGAGGGTCTGGAGCCCACTTGCTTTGAGAGAAGTGATGACATCGTGGGACTGTGGAAGTTTGCCATGCATGGTCCACTTCGCTTCATCACCAGCAGCCGTGGTGCCATTTGTTTGCATAGACATGATGGTGTCAGCCTGCCTTGTGGTGATCCAGCCAGGGGCAATGCATGGCACAGTGCTGACCACTGCAGGCTGCAGGCTGATCAGTGATGGACCATGGAAATGGGCAGGGCAGGGTCAGGGACAGGTGAAACAGAGAAGAAGAAGGACTTAAGGGGACCAGCAGATGGTGTAATGATTATGTTGCTGGACCCCATGTATTTGACCTCAATTCGTGTCCTGGACCCAATGGCTTAAAACAAACACCAGGAGCATGTATGTGCTTGCCTGAGATCACAAGAGGAGACTAGAAGAGAAGGGGGAGAAGGGACTGCAGTGTGACCATCCTCCCTGGGGGATGATTTCTTGATTTCTGTCTCTCTGGTGAACACACACATCCTATAGCAAAAATCTCTCTCAAAAAAAAAAAAGACTTAGGTTTATACATTTATGCAGACAGAGCATGGGATCGGGAGTTTATGATGATTTCTGAACCATGGGCATTCTAAGACAATGTAGCAGAATGTCACATCAGGCACGCTGAATAGCATTCATGAATACAGAGCAGGTGACATCCTAGGGAGGCAACAGAGAGTGGAGTGCCAACCCAGACTTTGTGTGGGTCTTTGAGAAGAGCACTGGCAGGAGGGAGGCAAGACCTGGGCCTTGGAAGGGAGCTTTCACATGATCAGAACAGAAAGCACCCAGACACTGGCCAGGCCTCCTTAGAAGTGACACGTGCAGCAAAGGGAGCTGTGCTCAGGGCCAGGCCAGCTGTCAGGTGACCTGAGCATCAGAAAGTGGGGCTGGAGGTAGTTAAATACCACCTGCTTCTGGCTAGGATTGATTCTGGTCACTGGGACCAGGAGCTCTGCCCCAGTGCTGCAGTATAAGAAGGTGTCAGAAGATGGAGCTAGGAGGCCAAATATTAGAAGGCAGGGGAAGAGGAGACCAACATCCTTTCAGTGGTATGAATGAGGGGCCTTTGTGGAGGGATGACATTTGCTGGATTTTTGGGTGGTGCAAAAAAAGAATAAGTGTGTGAGATCACAACCCTAGGTTTACAGAGTATTAGGAAAAAAGAAGCCCTTTTCTGTAACTGTGAGTCTCTTTAAGCCATCAAATCTCATTGTGGAAAGCAAGTATTGGGTCTGTTTTTGGTACCTTCTGCTATTTGACCCCACAGTTGGGTTGGTTTCTTGATGAATTTTAGAAAATATTGGGTTAAACAAAAGGAAAAATGCAAATAAAATATAATAACAATACCCGCAGGTCAGCACTATTAAAATTTTATCCAGTTATATGTATATAGATAGATAGATACTGTTTTTTTAAGGCAATTAAAATATTAATTCACTCATTTTATAAGTACTTGAACAGTAAACAGCACAGGAGAGTCCCTGCTTCCAGTCCAGTGAGAAGCACAGACAGTAAACACATCATTACAATGCAGCATGGTCACTGCTATGTCCAAAATTCAGTGTGCTGTGGGGCAAGGACAGTGACCTTGGCAGATCTATTGGGTCATGGAAGGTGTCTTGGAGAAAGACTTGAAGGAGAACTAGAGATTTGCTTTGGCACAAGATGTATATTGGGGCCTGTAAAGTAGACCTTTTTAAAAATTTTATCTGTTTATTAATTTACTTTTTTTATACATTCAATCACATTATTTAGCATACAAGGTGAGCATTTCAATGTGTGAACATTTCTCCCCAGTCCAGTTGATCAAAATATAACACAACCTCCCTGTCCTGACAATGCTCTATCTCCGTATCCCTTCCCCAAATGTCCTTTGTTTTGCTGCTGTCATGTTTTTTTTTTTTTTTTTTTTTTTTTTTTTTTTTTTTTTTTTTTTTTTTTTTTTTTTTTTTGAGTAATGAAGATCAAGGCAAGAAATGAGTTGAAAAGCACATGAGGAAATAGAAGCTACCAATATATAATGATTTCTCCAAGAGGCTTGAGATAGGATGGAGAGAGGTACTGGAAGGTGATGTGGGTTGAGAGAAGGTTATGTTTAGGTTTTAAAATTAGAGCCTCATGTATTTTAAGTGCTGATGGGAAGGAGTCTATGAACAGGGTTATTGCAAACATTCATGGACAACCATGAGAAAAATCAGTGAGGGGCTCCCTGAATACAGGCAAAGAGGAAGACATACAGACATCAGTGGAGCAAATGGCCACAGTAAGAAAAGAAGGAAAAGATAGCCAAAACAGATTGCATCGGTAAGGGTGGCATCAGTTTAGAGAGCTTTATCAAATTGTGTTAGCCACCTTGTGTTTTGAGAAAGATACTGTGTTTAATTATTACAATCCTATTGAGGATTTTTGATAATTCTAGTATGGGACCCAATGCTGAGTTACTTAGAACTCCAAAGCTACAAGTGGGACATAACTGCTGTGACCCCTTCCTTCCCAGTGGGACTGGTGTGAGCCACCATGATCTCTGTCTGCTCCTTCCTGCCCCTTTCACCTCATTAAGCCAACTCTGCCTTCACACAGGAATCTCCCAAAGATGGCATGACCAGGGTCTACAGGTCATTAGTGACAAATGTCTGCAAGGAAATGTCATGTTACAGTGACTTCCCTTTCCAAGAAGATTATCCCAACTTTATGAACCAAAAACAATTTTGGGACTATCTCCACAAATTTGCCCAGCACTTTGACCTCCTGAAATACATTCACTTTAAGGTAAGGTTCCTAGGTCTGGAAGAGTAATGAATGGGGCTGGCCTATTCAGAATCTAAGAGTAAGGGGTGATTTAGGTAAATTTTTTCTTGACTTTATATCAATATGAGTAAGGCAGATAATAAAAGCTCATGATTTCTTCTGTTTTAATCATTAAAATACTGAGTTTCCTGATTATTTCTCTAAATGCCAAGCCCTCATCAGGATAAACTCTTTTTTTTTTTTTTTCCTGATAGAAGTGGAAAAATAATTTTGTTCCTGAAACCCTTTGGGAAGAAATGATTAGAAAGTCTTAACCACAAAAATTATGATGTAGCAAAACTCATTTTCCTAAATTTTTCCAATGCATTAGGTATTGTAACTCACCCTTCTCGCCAGGAATAAGAACAGTTTATTTCTTCCAATGAGAGGATTCAAACATCATAGGTCGCAGCCTACCTTTGAGAGTTTGTATAAGTTATGTAACTTCTCTGGGGGAGAAGACGAAATCAATATTTACAGACCTCCTGCCCTGGGACTTGGTCTGTGAAATATAATAGACATGGCTACCACAGTGATCCCCGCATGAGGTCTGAAAGTCTGGGTAGAAAGTGAGTGAGTGTTGCTTTTAGACCACTGTATGCAGCGTGACGAAGCATCCAGAATTCTCTGAAACTGGCCAGTAGGAGGTCATCACAGAGACCAAGGACAAGCAAGAAAGGGCTGTCTTTGACGCTGTCATGGTTTGCACTGGACATTTCCTGAGTCCCCGCCTCCCTTTAGAGTCCTTTCCTGGTGAGTCCTTTCTTCCTGAGACCTTGCCTACTCTTCTGGCTTCTTGGAGAAAAGTTACTGACTTGTGCTTAGAAATACTTTCTTGGCACCAGCAAATGGTATAATGGTTACATTGCTGGACTCCCATGTAGTTGACCATGGTTCAAGTCCCAGACCCGGTGGCTTAAAACTCATGTTGGGCGCATGTGCATGCCTGCCCAAAACCCCAAGAGGAGAATGGAGGAGAAGGGATTGCAGCAAGGCCTTCCCCCTGGGGGGTGACTGTGAAGCAGTGCCACATGTAAAGGTTCCTGGTTCTAGTCTAGAGAGCTCCCTCTGTACACCAGCAATGCAGGTCCCAAGGTGCAGAGCTGGCCGAGGCTATGGATGGGTCAAAGCATCAAGACCCAGTTAGGGATGATGAGTTTTACCACAGTGCCATTGCCTGGCTCATTAATAAACTTTTAAGAAAGGAAATGTGTTAAGGATAAAACTTTACAAAACTTGGCAAGAAAAAGTAAAATATAAATCTTATAAATACAATAACAGATTAACAAAATTAGTTTATCCTGAAAAATGTGTTTTGGAATATAGAAGGAATTCAGTATATAATTTTTCAAAGAAGCAATATTGTAAAGGAAGGTTAGGCTGCAGGGTTGCTGCTGGTTTGTGAGGTAAGCACACAATCTGCGTGCAGGAGGATTTTGTTACAACATCTCCTTGGGAAAATGTGTCAGGAGTGTTCAGCTATTGATGTGTAGCTCTCAGCTTTGAGAAGGGTTACTCTTCACCTCAAACTGCTTTCAGTTTCACATAGATTGTAACTTTTCTGCTTCTGATCACACATTGCAGAGACTTTCACAAATAGCCATAAAATCTCTGTTGAAATGAACTTTTTGTTTGAAAACGTTAACACTTGTCTTTATAAAATGTGCCAGGCTGGGGACCGGTGGGTGGCATGGCAGTTAAGGCACGAACAGACGGCGATCTGAGTCCCAGACCTGGGAGCTTGAAAATCACACAGGACTTGTGTATGTGAGTGCCAAAAAATCCAAGAGGAGAATGGAGAAGGGATTGTGGTGTGGCTGTCCCCCTTGGGAGATAGTTTCTCACTTTCCCTCTCTCCGTCTCTCTCTTTCTCTAGTGAGTAAGTACACCCTACGGCAAAAACCTAAAACAAACAAACAAACAAAAAAGCAGAGTTATATCTTCCTCATTGATTGGAAAAAGTCTATAAAAAGGAAAGTTCTATAAGCTGTCACCACCCTTTGAAAGTCAAAATTGTTATACACACCCCTTTTTAAAAATCTATATGTATTATTCTTCTTCTTTTTTTCCTGAATTAGTAGTTTTATCAAAGAAAAATTTGTTGGGGATGAGGGAGAGGGCATTGATGTAATTATTGACTCAAAACTACCTACACAATATTCCTTAGATCCCGTGTTCATGTATGTAATTATAGAGACTCATCATTTGCAAAGCAGTGTGTTAAGTATAAAAAATATAAAATCTATGAACCAAAGTTGAGCCCTAAGGTAACTTCTTTCCAGCAAAACTGCTGTAAAAGACTGAATGTCCAGTTCTGAAATGCACTTGATGCAAATTCTGTTCCATTTTTGGCACCTTCTTAGTGTTCCTGTTTCTCAATTCCTAATCATTTATACATTTTTTTTCTTAAAAAAATAAAATAAAATAAAACAAGAGGCTCTCCTCCAGAACACATCCCTGGCTCAGTCTGGGCTAATGCTCACTGAAGCTCTCCTAAGGCCCCCTGCTCTGTCGGGCAGGGCAGAGCTGCTGAGCACGAAACATCTCTGCTGCAAAACATGGCCTTGGGCTGGAGCCTCCCTTCCCCTCCCTGTACCTCAGTCTCAGTTTAGTAAAATTGAATAATAGCATCTCCCACCCTAGGGTTGTTGTGAAGTTTAAATTAGTTAATATGTATCAGAGTAAAGGCCAAATCAAGGTCAACCATTGTCTGTTTACTTTGACCAGAGGGCAGATCCTTGAGGGGAGGGATTGTTTTCATCTTCACATCCCTTACACTAATGTAGCAGTTTGGGGTAGAAAGTGTTGAAGGCCAGATTGTGAGGTACGATTATTGGTCAATTTACTGGTTTCTTTTAATTCCCCTGCAGACCTGATCTGTGGATTTATCCTTTTCCTTCCCCTGACGAAGTCTCCAGCAATCTCCACTGCTTTTCCACCCACTCTCAGATTATGAAAAGTGTTGTGATCACTTTAAACCACCCAAAATATCCCACATATTTAGAGTGAAAGTGTTGCATCACACTAGTCTGAATTTGCACTCCATGGAATGGTGACATTCCTCCGGAGACTACCTTGGGCTGACGGCTGCAGAGAAGAGCTGGGTACTTGGCCTCGCCTTGCTCTGCAGGGTCCTCCTTCCAGACTCTTCACCCAACAGCTGCAGATTCTGACTCTTCCAGAGTTGGGGCCAAGGAGGGGTAAGAAGAGGTAAAAGGGAGCCAACTGCAGCAATGCTATTTTCCTCTGGCCTCGGGAGTGTTTAAGACTATTTGCAAAGGCTTTCCTCACTTCTGACACAGAGACGCTTCATTCAGGGAGATGTCTTGGCTGTCAGACCCTCTCAGACCCACCTACGACTGTCCTAGTCGTATCCCTCCTCACTCTCTTAGCTCTCTTAGGGTCTTGCTACCTGTCAGATGGCTACCTATTCAGGCGCAGAGTCCATTAGACTGGCTGGTTGTCTCCCCCAGGGCCTTCATCTGATCTTCAGGAAATATTCTCTGTCACTGTTGAGTCTTGCTGGCAGTTTCTTAGTAAAATTAGCTTCAGAACACTTGAAGTGTCAAAGCAGGAAGCTTTGATACAGCCAGTCCTCAGTTCTCAGCTTAGCTCTCCAACTGTCAGTGCTGCGTTTCACCCGCTGGTGGGTCCGAAGGGCACTGGCCCAATTCCCGTTGTTACATCACCTCTCATAATTTTCACCACTGCTGCCCATTTCATTGTAAATGCCCTCACCTCCATTGTTACCACCACTCTTCAGTTTATGAGAACCTGTTGCTCCTTTCTATCTGTCAAGGAGATAGTTTCAAATATAAATTGAAAGATTCAGAAATATTTAATAATTAGAAGCCCTTCTTATGTCAGAAAAGTCATGATGCATTTTTGCACAGAAAAACAGAAAAAGTATGTAATGACTTTTCCAACAAACCAATAAATACCATGACAGCCATGCATCTATTAAAGAGTATTAGAAGTTTCAAAGATGAAACAGAAACAAGTGTAAATAATGTAAGAATAAAGTTTACCTGAGCATAGAGTGTAATAAAGCATTGAGCATATAATAAAACACAAAGTAAGCATGAAGTGTAAGTAGCAGGAATCTAAATCACAAGAAAAATCATTTTATTTTCAAAAGACTTGCCACATTTTATTTTCAAAAGACTTGCCACAGAATTTCTTTTGTGAAAGATTTTGGTAGAATTAAGCTTTGATTTATAAACATATGCACAAATCATATTCTGATGAGTATATACATTAAGTAAAATACCATGCATCAACATTTACTGGGTATTTTCTTTTTCTTTTTCTTTCTTTTTTTTTTTTTTAGTTTAAGATGCATATTCAGTATCCAAAATATTTCAGATAAGCATTTAGATATCAGGGTGCTCTGGGCCACAAAGTGGCGCAGCAGTTAAATGCATCATCTGAGGCAGTTCCACATGGAAAGTTTCCCAGTTCAAGTCCAGAGACCTTGAGTACTCCAGGGACATGACTGCCCTTAGTGCAGGGCTGACTGCAGGCCCAGGTGGGGCATGGCATTGGGATCCTGTGGCAGTGCTTTTTTCTCTTACTCTTTTATCTCTGTCACTCATGGAATAAATAAATATATTTTAAAAACAGAGTGTTGTGATGATAGGGGAAATCATAATTTGATATAATATTTTTTGTAGATGGTGTGTATTAACATGTAAGTAGAAACAGTACACTATATATATATATATATATATATATACACACACACATATATAGATTTATACTATAGGGCACATGCACTTGCCAGAAAGACCGAGAGAAAGAAAATGAGAAATCATCCCCTCAAGGGGGAATGGTCATGCCACAATCCCTTCTCCATTCTCCTCTCAGGATTTTGGGCATGTATGCACATGCACACAGCATGAGTTTTAGCCACCCGGTCTGGAATCGAATCGCTGTCGACTACGTGGGAGTCTAGTGACGTTACCATTATGCCATCTGCTGGTCCCCAGTCTACTTCTTTCCTGGGATGTTTAAGGTGGCGCATAAGGTGTTTTTTTGTTGTTTTTCTTCAGTATGATATCACAAAGTAATTGTTTTTAAAGAGAACACTCGAATGTAATGTAAGCTCTCCTGTGGGGGGTGAAGAGATATAGGGCACATGCACTCACCAGAGTCAGAGTCAGAGAGAGGGAAAGTGAGAAATCACCCCTCATGCCCCAGAAGGAACCCCACAGTCTCCTCTCCTCTATTTTTCTCCTGGGATTTTGGTCATGCCCATGGGCCTGGTATATTTTTCAAGTCACTGCTCTGAGACAAACTTGTGTAGTCAGCCATGTGGGATCTAGCCACCTTAACCTTGACACCTGCTGGCCCTGCTTCTACATTTTTAATAGAACAGGTTATACCAAATCTATGTCTGGGCTCACAGCATCCCAGCAGGGAGGGTATCATTGCCTTTTCTACTACTGCAACAATCTGCAAGAGCAAAGGACTAACTTATTACTGGAACTTCCCCTTTTTTCCACAGACTCTATCCCTGCATGGTAGGGAATTATAGCTGTAGGTATTTGAGATTTTCTGCTCCTTCTCTTCTCAGGAATCCACAAGTTTAAAGGCCAGATCCTGCATAGTCAAGAGTATAAGATCCCAGATGGCTTTCAGGACAAACGTGTCTTAGTGATTGGTCTTGGGAACACTGGAGGAGACATTGTTGTGGAATTGAGTCGAACAGCTGCTCAGGTGCACCATTTCTAAATCAGCCTCCCACATGAACCATCTAAGGTGGCTAGAGAGAGGTGTTCAAGACTGTGAAACACACTGGCCATTGTTAAATTATGCAGACAGAGGATAAGTGGGGAAAAAAACCCTGGGGATCGTTAAAGCCACTGTGGTCATCTCTGAGGTATTTAAGAAGCCATTAGTTCATTAAGTGTGATTTTTATTATATTCTTGAACCACATGTATTTCTTTGATAAGATATCTTTCAACTTATAAGGAAAATCAATGGCAAAGGATGATTCTATATGCACATTTTATGAAGACCTTATGTCTGATGTGATTAGGTACAGAGATGCTCACAATGAACATCAGTACTTATGGATTCAAATTTTTTTCATTTTATTCAGTGTCTTGTATTTTTCATCTTTGCCTTATATTGTTCCCTGAATGTGTAGGTAATGTGAGACCCCAAATTAATCATCAAATGAATTGTACCCTTGTTCTGTCACTCTGAGAAAAGCATTGCTAAAGAAATTAATTCCAAGCGATAGAGAACTTGAAATCCCAGGCTGTACAGAGTAGGCTTAGTCATTTTCTACCTCTCTGCTCCCGGGAGCCAAGAATGAACCAGGTCACCACATTACAAATGCAGTGAAGTCAGGTGGAGAACTGAGTCAGACCAGTCGGTTTACTTTCTTGATTTGGCAGGTGGTTTCCCTGAATTGACCAAATAAATAAATTATTTGCTCTAGTGTCTTGTAAACATTCCTACACTGAGTAATTTTCTCCTCTTGTCAAAGGAGGAAAACGAAATTTGTGGTGAACGATGAGCTGCCGACCTATATCCTCTGTGGGACAGTCACTCTAAAAACTGGTGTGAGGGAGTTCACAGAAACCACGGCTGTCTTTTTTTTGAGAGGTTTTTGTTATAGGGCGCGTGTGCTCGCCACAGAGACAGAGAAACAGAAAGCGAAAAATCACTCCCCGGGGGAATGGCCACACCGCAATCCCTTCTCCTTCATTCTCCTCTTGGGATCTTGGGCACGCACGCACACGCGCCCTGCATGAGTTTAAGCCACCGGGTCTGGGACTCGAACCATGGTCGACTACATGGGAGTCCAGCGACATGGCCATTACGCTAACTGCTGGTCCCGAACCACAGCTATCTTTGAAGACGGGACAGTGGAAGAAAATATTGATGTCGTCATCTTCACTACAGGATATTCCTATTCTTTTCCCTTTCTTGAAGAACCTCTCAAGAGCCAACTGGAGTGCTTATGCCACTTAGTGTGACAAAGCTGAAAGAGGTTTAGGTTCTGTGGATGGTACAGATTTAGACAACAGATCTAATGAAATCTGTCAGATTAGCTAAGATTATAGGAAACATCAGAATCCTTGTCTAGTCTAGAGTAGTCTATTCATTCTGAAATCCTTCCATTTATTATTAGAAGTAGAATTTTATATTGCTTCTTACAAAAAATATTAAGATAATGCACACTGTGGATAAAGTTGAGAGCCGAGGCAATGGTAACCTTTAAGAAATGCCCATAAAACATTTTAGACACTGAACGCTACTTGCTGGCTGGCAGTTATCACTGTAAGAGCATCCATGCTGGCGTCACCATGTCTAGTCCCACCTTTGAAATCCATGAGCTTTGTAAGGGCCTTGCCAAGTCTCAGCCCTTTGTCCACAAAAGGGGGATAATAGGGGTTTTATAAAATGAATAATGTCAGCAAAGCAGTGAACATGGGATTTGACACATCATACACTGCTCCTTAAGTGAAGCAACAACGCTGCTCTTGCTGTTGCTATGACTGTCACAGCTGTCTGAAGCAGGGCTCATTTTACATGAGTAAACATGTTGAAGAATTGCAGTTGTATTATTTTTAAAATATAAACAGCAATCACAACTGGGCCAGCCAGCTATTCTTTACAAGATTTTGGCCCTTAATGGATAAAAATGATCACCAATGATTTTTAAATAGCATGCAACATAGTACTAAATAGCATGGCTTCTCTCACACTGCACACACGGAGTAGATGTCAACCATACTTGAAAACCATGGGCTCTCCTAAGTTGGCAAGGATATTTTATTTGAATAAAAGAGGACAGGAGGAGGAGATTAGAAAAGCTTCTTTTATTTACATTACAAAGAAATTTACAACCCTTTATTAAAGTATAACAATTTTTTTTTTGGAGAGGTTTTCGCTATAGAGCACATGCACTCGCCAGACAGACAGAGAGAGACAGAGAGATAGAAAGCGAGAAATCACCCCCCAGGGGGGATGGCCATGCCGCAATCCCTTCTCCATTCTCCTCTCTGGATTTTGGGTACACACGCACACGCACCTGGTGTGAGTTTAAGCTGCAGGGTCCAGAACTTGAACCACGGTCGACTACATGGGAGTCCAGCGACATAGCCATTATGCCAACTGCTGGTCCCAAAGTATAACAAATTTTTATTCCTTTAAGACCAGAGAATGTTTTCTCAGCATCATCTAATTATGTTAAAACCACAGAAGTCTTACCTGATTTTTACTAGAATGATAAAACTGACAATAACAAACTCAGTCAGACCACACCACAGGAGTAACTGCACGCTTCACACAAGAGCTTCCACTGGGGGATCCAGGACCCACCAACTAAAGCCTTGCCAGCTTTCTACAGGGCAGAATGGCTTTATTGGAAAGGACAACTGGCACTGAATCGGACCTGTATCATGTGGATCAGAAACCTAGCCCCTGGGGTTACTAAACTGGACCAGTCAAATGAGATGGTGGAAGGGTGTGTGGGGGTACAGGAACCCAGAGGACAGGGTATAGTTTTGGACTCTGGGGCAGCTCCAGAGCATGGCCAAGCTCTGGCTTCCAATCAAGATCAGAGTCCAAGTGCTGAGGCTGCCAGGATGGGAGATGAGAATATTCTGGTCCCCACAACAGTCCAGCAGGCAGGTCCTCTGTGGGCTCAATGCTGGCTGTCCTCCTTGTTCCAGAGTCTCCACATGATACGCAAGGAGATATGCTATCACAAGATTGTAAAATGGAGTCCGTAAGTGCTTACCTTTAACCAACTAAGAGCTTTAACACACACACACACAGAAAGGAATGGTGGGGGTGTACATATACAATGTAATATAAATCCCACATCCATGCACACACACACAAAGGGGGTCTTCAGAATGTTCATGGCAAATGCATATTATGAAAAAACTGTATGGATTTCAATTTTTGCACTAAGGCTCATACATTAATTCCATTTCTCCATGAACCTTTTAAAGTCCACGTATGTGTGTGTCTGTGTGGAATGTGAAAATGAGAGCAGAGACAGAAGATGGGGCAGGCAGCTGGTGCAAGCTGGCTCTGGTGTCTGGTGAGGGCTGAGGCCTGAGCCATGGAATGTCTGTCTCACAAGCCTGGCAGCAGAATTGGGGGGAATTGACCTCTAGAAAGTTCTCTGCACTCCAAATCCATGCTAAGCTTTAACTGCCTCATGCCCTGAGGTTGGGGCAGTGGGAGGCTCAAGGGAGGAGAACTGAAGGAAAGACCATGAGTGACTCTAGAGCTGTTTTCTGATTCTTCTTGTAGGACCTCCATCCCAGAAGTTGATGGCCGAGGCGATTAAAAAGGAGCAGCTCATTCAAAGGTATGAAGTATAGTTTGCTACAGGGAAAGCTTGCCAATATAGGCTCCTGAAAGAAAAAAGAAAATGGCTTTTAGTATAAAAGTCCTTCCTAGGGAAACTAGCAGAATGGGAATAATGCTGGCACCAACCAGACACTGGCATTAGACACAATCCAGGGTGCACCAGGTCTTCTCAGTGGGACATAGAATCCACTCTCTGGACAGCAGCCCTAACTTCACTTGCCCTGGAAATTCGTCGAGTCTTCATTCTCTTCTCGCCTCTCAGGTGGCTTTATGTATTTGCTGGTATCTTCTCTTCTTCAGTCCTGAAAACTCGTGAGCCCCGAAATTGGTCCTCAAACCTCATGTCTATACCCACTCCTGGGGCCTTATCCAAGCCTATGGCTTTAAACATCATCATGTACTCGTGGCTCTCAAACTTGGGTCTCCAATCCAGCTTTTGCCCTGGAAGTCTAGACTCCTAATACGACTCTCTCTAGCTAGCTCTACAAAGATATTTAACAGGCATCTCACATTCAAGATACATAAGAACGTCTCTTGACCCCATTCACCCCACCTGCCCTGTCACCCCACTTGCCCTGCCAGTAGGCCGCAAAGACTCCCTGTCACAGCTACTGGCTGCTCATCTCAGCTGATGGTTGAAAACCTTAGAGAATCCTCTTTCCTCCTTCCTTCACAGCCTGTCAGCAAACATGTCAACTGCTTCTTCCGATGAGTCCAGCGTTTAAGCCCTTCTTCCCTTATGCTGCTGCCCCAGACCAGGCCCCCACTCTCTTACCAGGACACTTGCCGCTCCTCTCTTCTGTCTCCTTCCTTCCACCCTGGCTGTGCCTCAGTCTTATCTTACCCCAGCAGTCTGGTGACTTGCCACATTGTCCTCTGTCCACGAACCTCTCCTGCTTCCCTCTTTCTCCCAGAAGCCTCTCTGCAACTTCTGCCCAGCAGGGCACCTGCTGCCTGTGCACCTGCAGCACCCACTGTTCTCCCATGCTGTGTCAAGCACTGTGGCCTACCCACTGCTCCTTAAGTATGCCAAGCACATCCCCCACCCACAGAACCTTTGCACTTACATCTGGAATGTTCTCTGCCAGACACCGGCCTGACTGAGCCTGTTCAAATGTCACCTCTTAGATGCCTTCCCTGATGGCAGTCTCACCCTGCCTCTCTCCCTCACCCACTTTTCCTATTCGATAGCACAGTGGTCACTAAAGGTATTACCTACCTGTTTGTCATTGCTTTTATAATCTGTTGCTTTCTCCTATTAGAATAAAAGCTCTTTAACTGCTAGGACCTTTCTTTGTTCACCTTGTTCATTGGATCCCCATCACCTAGACTGGTACCTGGAAAGTGATAGACAATACTTATGTATTTATTCACTGAATGAATGAACAATTTTGGAATATCAATAAGATGTTCTAATTACAGAAAGAATTTTGCTAATTAAGAATAAAGCCTTCTCATAAACTGTGCTTATATTTGCATGAAGTTCAGTCCTGCTCGGCCAAGTATAGCCCTCTCAACTTAGTGTTTTAAAACTCAGGTATCCACATAATGTGATTTTTTTCTTCCTTTATTTTTTGTGTTTTGTGGTTTTGATAGAGAGTGCATCCACATACACAAGAGAAAGAGCGAAGCACATTCTCCCTGAGTCTTATCATGCTGTGATCACCTTTCCTCAGCCCTCCTCAGGATCCTTGGTGCCCGCATCCACACCCAGCATGTTTTCAGGCTGACTGAGGAACCCAAACTTGTGGTCATCCATATGGCTTCCAGCCTTCCTCTTATATTATCACAGAGGCTGAGTCTATGTGATACTTCCTGAACACGTGTTCATTCAACAACTATTGTATTTGGACTGATGAAATTTTATCTTATCAAACTCAAAACCCCAAATAATATTTCAATTGCCTCCTTTTTTCCCCCAAGAGATAGATTTTTGCTATAGGGCACATGTGCTCACCAGAGAGACAGAAAGCGAGAAATCACCCCCTGTGGGGGGTGGCCATACTGTAAAATCCCTTCTCTTCCATTCTCCTCTTAGGATTTTGGGCATGAATGCACATGTGCCTGGTGTGAGTTTTAAGTCGCTAGGTCTGAGACTCAAACTGTGGTCAACTACGTGGGAGTCCAGTGACATAACTATTATGCCATCTGCTGGTCCCTCCAATTGCCTCCTTTTACCATCTTCCTTAGCAAAATTACCCTCACAGACACCCTCTGTAGATAAAATCACACACACACACACACACACACACACACACACACATACACACACACACATATATTTCCCCCTCCAGGCCAGCTAAGTGGCTTAGTGATTAAGGGGATAGATCCCACATGGCCAATTGTGCAGTTTGAGTCCTGGATCCAGTAGTTTGAAAAACACACTAGGCACATGAGTATGCATGCCCTAAATCCTAAGAGGAGAAGGGAAGAGAAATGATTGCACCATGCTCATTCTCTCTGGGAGGTACTTTCTCATTTCTTTCTCTCGCTCTCTCTTTCCTGCTCTCTCTATCTCTAGCAAGTGCACATTGCCCTACAGCAAATTTTAGAAAAAGAAAAAAATATATATTCATTGTTAGACTTTTAAAAACTTAACAAATGTTGGGAGGAGGAGTTAATCTTATAACTTGAGGAATTTAAGTCAGAGTGATTAATGAAAAGCCATCCATCTTTTGGGGACCAGCAGTTAGTGTAATGGCTATGTCACTGGACTCCCATGTAGTCGACCGTGGTTCGCGTCCAGGACCCGGTGGCTTAAAACTCACGCCGGGCGTGTGTGCGTGCGTGCCCAAGATCCCAAGAGGAAAATGGAGGAGAAGGGATTGTGGCGTGGCCATCCCCCTTGGGGGGTGATTTCTTGCTTTCTGTCTCTCTGTCTCTCTCTGTCTGTCTGGCGAGCGCACGCACCCTATAGCAAAAACCTCTCCAAAAAGAAGCCATCCATCTTTTCCTCCTCAGGGTTGTGATTAAAGACTCCAGTGAAGACAACCTCGATTACGTTCCCTACATGGATGACCTCGCTGCAAACATTGGCACAAAGCCCAGCATACCATTTCTGTTCCTCACAGACCCCAGAATTGCTTGGGAAGTTTTCTTTGGACCATGCACCTCTTATCAGTACCACCTAGTGGACCCTGGAAAATGGGAAGGAGCCAGAAATGCCATCCTGACTCAGTGGGACAGGACACTGAAACCTCTAAAAATGCAACTCCTTCCAGAATCCCCCAAATCTGCCCCCACATTGCATTTTTTGAAAGCTTGGGGTACACTGGTCTTATTTGCCTGTCTTCTATTCTATTTCCGTAATCTTGTGCATCCTTCCTCTTTGTCCTAATTGCTGTTATTCAAGTGCAGCCACCTCTTACCCGAATCAGTATACTGTCTTCTCCTGTGGGCACAATGCTCTCTTTCTTACCTCTCTTTCATGTGCATATTTGACCCTGGTGTCTATGCAGCTGTTCTAAAATAAAAATATGATCGTTGTGTCCATTAGGGTCATGTTAGGAATAAGATGTCTCTAAAATAAGGTAACTTGTGAGAAATGATTATTTGATTAATAAAAGTTATATGAACAGATTTGTCAGAGTGTAGGAAAATCATAGGGATAATGAAAAGCCCTCAAACCAGGAATAATGAGGTATCTTTGCTATTTATAGACTTAAAGAGGCAAAAGTAAAAAGCAATTACTAAAGAGAGAATGAGAGAACTATGTAGATGGGGCCATGTAACAAGTGTGTGACCCTTGATTGAACAATAAAGCAGAGGAATACCTCAAAAGTAGAGATCTGGGGAGTAACCTGTGTAACCTAATTTTCCCCTCCCTCTGGTCCCCTGTCCTTTGTCAGTGCTCCCCTTGGAAGTCAAGTGCAAGGTCACTTGTGGTGGTTGAGCCCACAGGACACAGAGTAGAGAAAAGAGGAAGGAGAGTTTGTACAAAGGGAGGGGCAGATAAAAGGGATCTGGATCAGACATTTCTCTTCCTGTTTAAAATCCTATAGTGTTTTGTTTCATTTAGACAAATAGTCTAGATTCTTTTGCCTCAAGGGAAACTTTCACTCAGACTGCCAGAACTTCCTAAGGGTTTATCTTAGACTTAAATATTGGTAGTAGTACTTAAAAAGAGAAATCTTGAATAATTCACATGAAATATCTATTACAAGTATTTTTGAACATAGATTCTATTAAAAAAAAGACTATTTTCCCTACCCCAGCTTTATGCATTAAACAAGATTTTGACGAAATTCATATCTTTGGTCAATGACTACTAATATCTTTGCCCTCTGTACTGTAGAGCAAGTTCTGCTGAGAGTCTGTCAGTTAAGACAGTGACCAGCTTGCACCAGGATTGCTGCTAAACCACATGGTCTTCACAAGAGGCCCTATACTAACTAGCGGGTCAGCCCTAGCACCAGCAGGCTAGGTGAAAGAAACCGTGGAACGGCACTAGATTGTTCCAGGGAAAACCGTTTGAGTACATCTTCAGAACATGGAGGTCTGGGAGTTCTAAATCATAGATTAAAGACCAATGGTAGGAGGTATAGAGAACCTCTAAGTCATATCTTCATTTAAAAAATGGTACATTATTCATTCTTTTATTTACAAGGGACTTCAAAAAGTTTGTGTAAATCAAAATTAAAATATGAGCTCATTTTGCTGCAAAAATTTTAAATCCATGCATAGTTTTTCATAATATGCATTTTTCATGGATCTTTTAAAGGCCTTTGATGCTTCTTCCTTCAGTAAATATTTACTGAGATTTTGTATGTGCCCAACTCTGTGAGGAAGTAAACTAGGCATAATAATGAATAAAACACACAAATTCTGTTTTCAGATGGTGTCAGTGTAAATGCATATACTAGCTGTTGGCTAGTGTATGTTGATAAGTTAACAAGATAGCAAGCCGAAAGTGAAAAGGAAGGAAGCAGCAGTGAGAGAAAGATTATTGAGT
The DNA here is from genome assembly GCA_026018925.1 of Tupaia tana. Lineage (NCBI taxonomy): Eukaryota > Metazoa > Chordata > Mammalia > Scandentia > Tupaiidae > Tupaia > Tupaia tana. Next base: position 618,634 of record JAKSZU010000088.1, read on the forward strand.
GTGTTGATAAAGCACTGATAAAAAACATGATTACAAGCTAATAGGTGGGAGATCACAGGATGACTCATAATCTCATAACGTGTTTAATATTATCAAAATCTTGTCTTCTATAACTTATACAATTCATGTATTTAAACATAAAATTATCATCTAGATGAAATTACGTGTTATTAAGAAGTAGTATAGGGTGAATTTGGTTTCTTAAGGTTATTGCAGGGAATTAAAAATAAACCTTCAAAAACTGTCAGTAGAAAAGAAATAATAAAAATTTGAGCAGAAATAAATGAAATAAAAAATAAATGAACTATACAGAAAATAAATGAGAGCAAAAACTGGTTCTTTGAAAAGATAAACAATATTGACATACCATTAGCTAGATTAATTAAGAAATAAAGGAAACTGATAAATAAAAATTCACAATGAATCAAGCAACATTACAACAGATAGAATAGAAATACAAAACATCATTAGAGGATACTATGAGTGACTATAAGGTGAAAGAAAAAAGAAGAAAGTCCAGATGGGATGCACAAATTCCTGGAGACATAATCTACCAAAATTGACTCAGGAGGACATAGAAAGCTTAAATAGACCTGTAACAAGCAATGAAATTGAATTAGTAATAAATAACTTCCCCAAAAAGCAAAGTCCAGGTCCTGATGGCTTCACTGATAAATTTTACAAAACTTTTAAAGAAGAGGTAACCCCATTCTACTCACACTGTTTCTAGAGATTCAAAAGGAAGGAAGCCTTCTAAATTCATTCTGTGAAGCCTTCATTACTCTCATTCTCAAAACAGATAAGGATGTGACAAAAAAAGAAAACTACAGACCTATATCTCTGCAAAAATTCTCAGTGAGATTCTTGAGCATATAAAAAAGGTTATTCAGAGACGCCCATCTTTCGACCCCTGGGCCAGGAACTTCGAGGGAGGACTGCCTCCCGTAGCTTCAGCCCCGGGACCCCCAAGCCAGACACCCCTCTTTCAGCCAGGTACACTTTTTTTTCCCTTTCTTTTTCTGTCCCCTTACCCTCTCCTTTCATTTGTAAATTTCTCTCTTCTGATTAACACATAGGAACACCCTCAGTCCTACCACACCAGACTCCCATCTTTTGACCCCTGACTCTCTTTATTCTACGTATTATTTTCTTCCCACTTATTCAGTCCTCACTTCCTTCATCTACACCATCCCTGGCTGTCTAGATAGGTCTAGAATTACAATTCTGAAACATTCTAGCATTTTAAGACTCTCTAGAATCCTCCCTTTCACTGAACCACCTGCAAAAGGAGATACATTTCTTTGGACACCTGAAGAGAATACTTTTTCTTGGATTACATTACTAAACACAATTGAAGAGAGACTTTGACTGTCTCCATTCCACATTGGAAAGGAAACACACTTGCTCCTATTCAAAGAAACGTTCTCGTAAAAGGTTTCTCAAAGGGAACACATCTCCCAATGGTTAGAAGTAGAAGAACCTCAGGCCTGAATAAAGCAGGAAATATGTCTCCATCAAAGGAACACAGTAACTCCCTTCCTTTTCTTGAAAAAATAGAGGACATTACCAAAATGTCCGAGATAGAGTTTAGAACATTCATGTTGAACAAATACTATGAACTGGAACAGAAAAGAGACAATGAACTACAGGAGATGAGAAAGTCCTTCAACAATATGAAGGAAGAAATGCTAAGGAAGAATAAGATGGAACTATTAGAAGTGAAGTCTCTAATACAGGAAATCAAAAACTCTCTCAAAAGTATTAAAAGTCGATTAGACCATGCTGAAGATCGAATTTCTGATGTAGAAGATAAAACTTTTGACTTAGAGAAAATCACCAAAAAGATAGAGAAAATAACAAAAAAACATATGAGAATTACTAGATTCCATTAGACGTCCTAACATCCGAATAATTGGTATCCCAGAAGATGAAGAAACTAATAAGAGCATGGAAAACCTATTCCATGAAATCTTGGAAGAAAATTTCCCAAGCATAGAGAGGCACTCAAACATCCAGACCCAAGAAATACAAAGGACACAAAATAGAATCAACCCAAGAAGATCTTCCCCAAGGCATATCATAGCCAGACTGGCAAAGACCACAGATAAAGATAAGATACTAAAACTGGCAAGAGAGAAATGACAATTGACTTACAAAGGTCACCCCATCAGGCTATCACCGGACTTCTCAACAGAAACAATGCAAGCAAGGAAAGAATGGGAAGATGTATTGAAAGTGTTAAGAGAGAAACAACTTCAACCAAGATTATTGTATCCTGCAAGATTATCCTTCATATGGGAAAAAAAGATTAAATTCTTCTCAGACAAACAAAACCTGAAAGAATTTGCCAGCACCAGGCCAGCTCTCCAAGAAACCCTGAAGAAAGTACTCTTCCAGAAAAACTAAAGAAGTAACAGCCAGAAACAAAGGAGTAAAAAGCAACTAAGACAATGGCCAACTTAAACGACAGAACAGATCCATTAACATCAATAATAACATTGAATGTTAATAGATTAAATTTTCCAATCAAGAGACAGACTGGCTGAGTGAATCAAAAAACAAAAACCCTCTATCTGTTGCCTACAGGAAACCTACTTCATGGATAAAGATATACATAGACTGAAAGTGAAGGGTTGGAAAAAGACTTTCCATGCAAATTGGAACCAAAAAAGAGCTGGAGTCGCAATACTAATCTCTGACAAAATAGGCTTTAAAACAAAAACTGTTCAAAGAGACAAAGAAGGGCACTATATTGTAGTAAAAGGGTCACTCGATCAAGAAGATATAATGCTTATTAATATCTATGCGCCTAACACAGAAGCTCCAAATATGTGAAGGAAATACTGCTAGATCTAAAAATGGAGATAGACTGCAACACACTAATTGTTGGAGACCTCAACACTGCACTATTCCCCCTGGATAGATCATCTAGACAAAAAATAGGTAAAGAGATAAAAGATCTAAACGATATCATAAACCAAATGGACTTAACAGACATCTATAGAACTTTCCATCCCAAAACCTCAAGATACACTTTTTTCTCACCACCACATGGAACATTCTCGAAGATTGACCACATCATTGGACACAAAGCAAGCCTCTACAGATTCAAAAGCATAGACACTATACCCAGCATCTTCACTGACCATGATGTAATTAAACTTGAGTTTAATTTCAAGAGAAATCCTCAAAAATACTCAAATACATGGAAACTTAATAACCTACTCCTGAATGACTCCACAACTACTGAAGAAATAAAGACTGAAATCAAAAGGTTCATGGAAGTCAATGACAATGAGGACATGAGTTTCCATAATCTTTGGGACACTGCTAAAGCAGTCATAAGAGGGAAGTTCATAGCAATTAGTGCACATAAGAGGAGCATGGAAAGAAGGCAAATGGATCACCTAACGTCATGCCTCACAGAATTGGAAAAGCAACAGCAAAAAGATCCAAAAAACTCCAGGAGAAAGGAAATAATAAAGATATGAGCAGAAATAAATGAAATAGAAAATAAACGAACTATACAGAAAATAAATGAAAGTAAAAGCTGGTTCTTTGAAAAGATAAACAAAATTGATATATCACTGGCGAGACTTATTAATAAGAAGAGAGAAAAGATCCAGGTGAATCAGATCTGCAATGAAGCAGGAAAAATAACAACAGACATAGAAGAAATAAAAAACATTATTAGAGGATATTATGAACATCTGTATGCCAAGAAACAAGATAATTTGGATGAGATGGACAAATTCCTGGACATGTATAATCTACCTAGATTGAGCCAGGAGGATATAGAAAGTCTGAATAGGTCCATAACAAACCAGGAGATCAAATCAGTTATAAATAACCTCCCAAGAAAGAAAAGCCCTGGCTCTGATGGATTCACCTCTGAATTCTACAAAACTTTCAAAGAAGAGTTAACCCCCATTCTGCTCAAGTTATTTCTAAATATCCAAAAGGGTGAATCTCTCCCTAATTCACTCTATGAAGCCTCTATCACCCTTATCCTTAAAACAGATAAGGACAGGACAAGGAAGGAAAACTATAGACCAATATCCCTTATGAATATAGACGTGGAGATTCTCGACAAGATACTAGCAAACCATATACAACAACTTATAAAAAAGATTATACATCATGGGAACCAGCAGTTAGCGTAATGGCTATGTCGCTGGACTCCCACGTAGTCGACCGCGGTTCGCGTCTCGGACCCGGTGGCTTACAACTCACGCCGGGCGCGTGTGCGTGCGTGCCCAAGATCCCGAGAGGAGAATGGAGGAGAAGGGATTGCGGCGTGACCATCCCCCCTGGGGGGTGATTTCTCGCTTTCTGTCTCTATGTCTCTCTCTGTCTGTCTGGCGAGCGCACGCGCCCTATAGCGAAAAAACCTCTCCCCAAAAAAAAAAAAAAAAAAGATTATACATCATGATCAGGTAGGCTTTATCCCAGGAATGCAAGGTTGGATCAACATACGCAAACCATAAATGTAATAAACCATATTAATAGGAAGAAAGATAAACACCATATGGTCATATCAATTGATACAGAAAAAGCATTTGATAAGATACAACATCCCTTCATGATCAAGACTCTCGGCAAAATCAGCATAGAAGTGTCATTTCTCAACACAATAAAAGCTATCCATGAAAAACCCATAGTGAACATCATCCTCAATGGAGAAAAGCTGAAAGCTTTTCCACTAAAAATGGGTACAAGACCAGGATGTCCACTTTCTCCACTCCTCTTCAATATAGTACTAGAAGTCTTGGCCATTGCAATCAGAAAAGAGGAAAAAATAAAAGGCATTCAAATAGGAAAAGAAGAGGTGAAACTCTCTCTATTTGCAGATGACATGATTGTATACATAGCAGACCCAATGGTTTCCATAAAAAAATTTCTGGAAGTAATACATGAATACAGTAACGTTGCAGGATACAAAATTAATATCCAGAAATCTATAGCATTTCTGTATACGAACAACAGGCAGACTGAGATAGAACTGAAAAAAGTTGTCCCATTTACCATAGCCACAAAAAGTATAAGATACTTAGGAATAAATCTAACTAAAGAAGTTAAAGACCTCCACAAGGAAAACTATGAGAAGATAAAAAAAGAAATTGAAAATAACAAAAAAAAGTGGAAGACCATCCCATGTTCCTGGATTGGAAGAATTAATATAATCAAAATGGCAATTTTACCCAAATTAATACCTATTTAATGCAATGCCAATCAAAGTACCAGACACATTCTTCACAGATCTAGGAAAGACAATCATAAAGTTTGTCTGGAATCATAAAAGACCCCGTATTGCCAAAGCAGTTCTGCACAAGAAGAGTGGAGTGGGTGGCATCTCACTCTCTGACTCAAAAATATACTACAAAGCTGTGGTAATCAAAACAGCATGGTACTGGCACAGAAATAGACAGGTGGACCAATGGAACAGAATAGAGTCCCCAGAAATGAATGCTCAAACATACAGCCAACTGATTTTTGACAAGGGATACCAGTCAATTCAGTGGGAAAAGAAAAACCTCTTCAGCAAATGGTGCTGGCAAAACTGGATCTCCACTTGTAGAAAGATGAATCTAAACCCCTACCTCTCACCTCTGACAAAAATAAAGTCAAGGTGGATCAAAGATCTAAATCTAAGACCTCAAACTATAAAACTGCTCCTGGAAAAAAACGGGGAAAGTCTGGGAGACATTGGGGTAGGGAAAAACTTCTTAAATAAGACTCCCAACGCACAGTCTATGATCCCTAAAATAGACAAGTGGGATTACATCAGACTAAGAAGTTTCTGCATGGCAAAAGACACAGTGATTAGTGTGAACAGACAGCCCTCAGAATGGGAAAATATTTTTGTAAACTATGCATCAGACAAGGGACTGATAACCAGAATTCACAAGGAACTCAAGCAGCAGTTCCAGAAAAAGACAATCAATCCTATTGAAAGATGGGAGAATGAGTTGAAAAAACCACTCTCTAAAGATGACATACGAATAGCTAAAAGGCATATGAAAAAATGATCAACATCCCTCATTGTAAGAGAAATGCAGATCAAAAGAACAATGTGGGAACCAGCAGTTAGCGTAATGGCTATGTCACTGGACTCCCACGTAGTCGACCGCGGTTCGCGTCTCGGACCCGGTGGCTTACAACTCACGCCGGGCGCATGTGCATGCGTGCCCAAGATCCCGAGAGGAGAATGGAGGAGAAGGGATTGCGGTGTGACCATCCCCCCTGGGGGGTGATTTCTCGCTTTCTGTCTCTATGTCTCTCTCTGTCTGTCTGGCGAGCGCACGCGCCCTATAGCAAAAAAACCTCTCCCCCCCAAAAAAAAAAAAAAAAAAAGAACAATGTGATATCACCTAACCCCAGTCAGAATGTCTAAGATTAAAAAAACAAAAAATGATAAGTGCTGGCGGGGGTGTGGTGAAAAGGGAACTCTCTTACACTGCTGGTGGGATTGTAAATTGGTCCAACCACTGTGGAGAACAATTTGGAGATTCCTCCAAAATCTACAAATAGAACTACCATATGATACAGCAATTCCACTCCTTGGTATCTACCCGAAGGACAGAAGAATACTTAATTGGAAAAGTGCTTGCACATCGATGTTTATTGCGGCACTTTTCATGATTGCTAAATCATGGAAACAACCTAAATGCCCACGAACTGATGAATGGTTAGAAAAACTGTGGCACATATACTCAATGGAATACTGTTCATCCATAAAAAACAACAAAACCCTGGCTTTTGAAAGGAAGTGGATGAATATGGAAGACTTACTGCTGAGTGAAGCAAGTCATGCTATGAAGGAGTGGCATTGTATGTCCCCACTTAATATATAACGAGTGTCTGCACTCTAATAATATATATATATATATATATATATATATATATATATATATATACATGCATATATATATATATATATATATATATATATATATATATATATTTGAAACCATACTGCTTCTGTTGTTATAGAGTCATAAAATTATACAAAATTATAAGACATATTTTGAACATTATCTTTAAAATTCAGTATTTTAAAATTTCGAAAGTTGTTTGTAAACTGTCAAGAATTATGGAGTATGAGCTAAAATTTTTTGCTATGTAAAGTAAATGTTTGTGGAAAAATGTAAAAATAAATAAATAAAAAAAAAGGTTATTCATCACAACCAGGTAGGCTTTATTCTAGGGATTCAAGGGGGTTCAACATACACAAAACCATAAATGTAATACTCCATATTAACAGAAAGAAAGATTAAAAATTATATGATCATTTCTATCAATACAGAAAAAAACATTTGACAAAATAAAACATTTTTCATGATTAAGACTCTCAGTAAAATTGGCAGAGAAGAATCATTTCTAAGCATAATAAAAGCCATCTATGAAAATATAGCTAACATACTGAATGAGGAAAAGCTTAAAGCTTTTCCACTAAAAACCGGTACAAGACAAGGCTGCTCAGTTTTTCCTCTCCTATTCAATAAAGTACTGGAAGTCCTAGCCAATGCAATAAGACAAGAGAATGAAATAAAATGCATTCCAATAAGGAAAGAAAAACTGAAACAATCCCTGTTTGTGGATGACATGCTTGTATACATAGAAGACCCAATAGTACCATGAAAAAACTTCTCAAAATAATAAATGCATAAAGAAAAGTGGCAGGATACAAAATTAACTTAAAAAATCTATAGCATTTCTATATACAAACAACAAGCAGACAGAGACAGAACTGAATAATGTAATGCCATTTACCATAGCCACAAGAAGTATAAGATACCTAGGAATAAAACTAAACAAGGAAGTCAAAGACCTCTACAAGTTAAACTATGAAAACCTTAAAAAGGAAATCAAAAAGGACACAAAAATGTGTAAGGACATCCCATGGCCCTGGATTGGCAGAATTAATATAATCAAAATGGCAATCATACCCAAATTAATCTACATACTTAATGCAATCCCTATAAAATTACAAGACATTCTTCACAGATCTAGAAAAGACAATCAGAATTTTTCTGGAATCAGAAAAGACCCTACTGTGCCAAAGCCATTCTGTGCAAGAAGAGTGGAGTGGGTGGCATCTCATTTCCTGACCCCAAAATACATTACAAAACTGCAATAATCAAAACTGCATGGTATTGGCACTAAAATAGACATGCAGACCAATGGAACAAAGTAGAGACACCAGAAATAAACCCCAAAACATACAGCCAACCGATCTTTGACAAAGAGTACCAGCCAATCCAGTGGGAAAAGGAAAACTTCTTTAGCAAATGGTGCTGGAAAAACTGGGTATCCACATGCAGAAAGATGAATCTGAACCTCTATCCATCACCATTAACAAAAATCAACTCAAAGTAGATCAAAGATTTACACCTAAGACTGCAAACTATAAAAATGATGGTGTAAAATACTAGGGAAATGCTGGGAGACATTGGGGTAGGCAAAGACTTCTTAAACAAGACCCCTAAAGCACAGGCAAGAATCCTCAAAAAAGACAGGTGGGATTACATCAGATTCAGAAGTTTCTGCTCAGCAAAACAATAATTAGTGTGAATAGATGACCCTTGGAATGGGAGAGAATCTTTGTTAGCTGGGCCTCAGATAAGGGACTGATAACCAGAATAAACTGGCAACTCATGTGGCTTACCTGGGAGAAAATGATTAACCCAATTAAAAGATGGGAGAATTAAACTGAATATAAACTCTCTAAGGAAAACATACGAACAGCCAAAAAGCATTTGAAAAAATGTCCAACATTCCTCATCATAAAGGACATGCAGATCAAAACCACAATGAGATACCACCTAACCCCAGTCAGAATGGTGAAGATTAAAAAACAAAAAATGATAAGTGCTTGTGGGGATGTGGTGAAAAAGGAACTCTCCTACATTGTTGGTGGGAATGTAAATTGGTCCAGCCATGATGGAGAACAATATGGAGGTTCCTCAAAGACCTTCAAATAGAACTACCTTATGATCCAGCAATTCCACACCTGGGTATATACCCAAAGGACAGGAGAATGCTCAGTCAGAAAAGTGCTTATAGATTTATATTTATTGTGACATTATTCATCATTGCTCAGACATGGAACCAACCCAAATGTCCACAAACAGATGAATGGATTGAAAAAGTGTGGCTCATAAACCCCATGGAATACTATTCAGCCATAAAAAACAACAAGGCCCTGGAATTTTATAGAAAGTGGATGAATATGGAAGATTTATTGCTGAGTGAAGCAAGTCAGGCTATGAAAGAGAGACATTATATGTCTCCACTTAACATATACTGAGTGTCCACACTCCATGGTAGAGACTGAAAGACTGAAGGACATAAAAGCATTAAAAATTGTTAGAAACACTGGGAACAAAGTAGAAAGAGAGTATGGAATGGGAAGAGCATAGAAAAGGAAATTTTGGGAAAAAATAGAGAGAGAAGACTTTTGTGGTACACAGATATGGTTTATTATGATGACATATAGAGCATTCTCAACTGGGCTGGACTGAGTTGTATATCATGCTGGGCAAAGTCTCTTTACAATCTAAATGAATAGCAATTGAATGTATAAATAATAATAGGAAGAAGAATAAAAAAGAATGAATTAGGTATATCTATGTACATGACAATAATAAGTACAGGAAAAAAAAGAAATATCTCATTGAAGTTTATTTCTCTAATGATTAGTAAGATTAAACATCTATTTTTTTTTTTTTGAGAAGTTTTTGCTATAGGGCATGTGCGCTTGCCAGAAAGACAGAGAGAGACAGAGAGACAGAAAGCGAGAAATCACCCCCTGGGGGGATGGCCATGCCGCAATCCCTTCTCCTCCTTTCTCCTCTCAGGATCTTGGGCACATATGCACACGTGCCCAGTGTGAGTTTAAGCCACCAGGCCTGGGACTCGAACCGTGGTTGATTACATGGGAGTCCAGCGACATAGCCATTACACTAACTGCTGGTCCCAGATTGAACATCTTTTTATGTGCTTATTTTCTCTATGTATACCCTATTCAGTGAAATGCTTTTTTGTGTCTTTTTCTCTTTTTTCCCTTTAGAGAGATTTTCACTATAGGGTATGTGCACTCACTAGAGAAAGACAGACAGAGAGCAAGAAATCATCTCCCAGGGGACATGGCCATGCTGTAATTTCCATTCTCCTTTCAGGATTTTGGGTACACATGCACACATGCTCCACATGAGTTTCAAGCCACCAGGTCTGGGACTCAAACTGTGATTAGCCATGTGGGAGTCCCGTGATGTAACCATCACACTATCTGCTGATCCCTTTTACCCATTTTTTTTTCCATCCAAATTACACTATATATTGTCTCAATCAAGCACATCAACAAACATGTTATTGTCAGCAAATGATCTTCCATTTCTTGTCTTCTGTATGTTTTGCTTTTTTCCCCCCATCCTAGATTCTCTATCTCTTACCCTCTGCCATCTCCCACTCTCCTCCCACAGTCTCTGGTAACTATGTTTGCTTTCTATACTGTTTTCTCCTCACATTTTATTGTAACGCCAAAGACCCTAATCAATCCAAATACCCTCATAGCAAACACAGGTGATACCCACATTTCCATGAACACAAGTCTTACTTTACGCATCCTATAAAGTAGTACCTAGCTGTGGCTACATATCCTACTGCAGTCATTGAATAGATATATATTTTTTTTTTCTGAAACTTTTTTTTTTGTAACTCAATTTACATTCCTTCCCTAAGCTTCATCACAGCATACAAAATGCAATCTCCCATCCAGTACACACTGCATAGTGATACAATCCTGCACATTACAAAAAATTTTCCATTACTAGTTCCTAGAATTACTTCCACCCCTCTTTCTGACCCTCTGTCCCTTCCCACCCTCCTCTCACACCACCTCCGGTGTCTACAATTATCCTTCATTCCCTTCCCACCCACGTTGCATTGATCACACAATTTCCTACATAATCTAACTACTTTCAATGGTGAGTTCACTCATTACTACTAAGAAAACCAGTTTTAACTTAACTCAAAGAAATGCCAAGGAACTTTGCTTAAAGCCAGGAAACAAGTTAGGATTCTGTTCAAATGGAAGGTGCATGAACCTATCAGTCTCATGTACTTTTATCTTCTGTTCTGGTTCAATTTTCCTGATTAAATTCTGGGATATAGTATTCAACTCCAGACTTGTCCCTCTGATTAAGTTGGCCACTTTCATAGTTTTTTGACTCTTATTTCCGTGTGTCTGTGTTTAATTTTCTTGATACAGCACACCCTTGAGAACTTCTTGGAGATCTGGTCTGGTGCTGGTAAATTCTTTCAGGTTTTGTTTATCTGAGAATGTTCTTGTCTTTTCTTCCCACCTGAAAGATAATCTTGCCGGGTACAGTATTCTTGGCTGAAATTGCCATTCTCTGAGAAGATTCCTCATGGAAACTGGGAACTAGATATTTCAGGGCACAGGAGAAATGAAGATTTTCTACTCATAATTCAGCCTCCAGCAAGCAAAGCTAGTGTGGCAGGAGAGTTGAGCCATTCTCTGAGAAGATTCCTCATGGAAACTGGGAACTAGATATTTCAGGGCACAGGAGAAATGAAGATTTTCTACTCATAATTCAGCCTCCAGCAAGCAAAGCTAGTGTGGCAGGAGAGTTGAGCCATTCTCTGAGAAGATTCCTCATGGAAACTGGGAACTAGATATTTCAGGGCACAGGAGAAATGAAGATTTTCTACTCATAATTCAGCCTCCAGCAAGCAAAGCTAGTGTGGTAGGGAGCCCCTCTGGCCTTCTATCTCTGTCTCTGTGTCTCTGAGGTCTCTGTCTCTCTCTGCTCTTGTCTCCTCATTTTTTTTTGGTAATTTTTCCTTTTTACGATTTTTTTAAAGGTAGAGTTTCTCTCTGGCTCTCAGCTCCATCTTTTGTTTTGTTAATAATCCCTTCTGCTCCTTTCTCCCAGGCAGGAGAGTTGAGCCATTCTCTGAGAAGATTCCTCATGGAAACTGGGAACTAGATATTTCAGGGCACAGGAGAAATGAAGATTTTCTACTCATAATTCAGCCCCCATTTTTTTTTAAGAGAGATTTTTGCTGTAGGGTGTGTGTGCTCACTGGAGAGACAGAGAGAGACAGGATGACAGAAAGCTAGAGATAACCCATTGAGGGGATAGCCACAATGCAACCCCTTCTCTCAGGATTTTGGGCACTTGCGCATATGTTCCTGGTGTGAGTTTTAAGTCACCTAGTCTGGGACTCGAACTGCAGTCAACTACATGGGAATCCAGCAACATAACCATTACATCATCTGCTTGCCCCCCTTTTGCCCATTTTTAAATTAGGATGTTTGGATTTTTTATGTTGAGTTTGGGGACTTCTTTATATATTCTAATTACTAGTCCTTTGTTAAATATGTGCTTTGCAAATATTTTCTCCCATTTTTTAAGTTGCTTTCTTATCCTCTTAATAGGGTCATTTGCTGAGTAAAACTTCAAAGTTTTTGATGCAGTCCAATGTATCAATTTTTTGTTTTATGATTTATGCTTTTGTTGACAAGTCTAAAAATCTTTCTTAGCTCCAGCCCTAGATTTTCTTCTATATTTCTTATCTAAAATTTTTTGAGCTGCCTAAGAATCTGAGATGAATTATGGCATGAAGACCCTATTGAATCAGGGTGGTGAGGAAATGGAAAGTAAATAAATAAATAAATGAATAAATAAAAAATTTTAATAAAAAAAAAACTGTAAAAGTATCTTGATTTAGAGGCTAGTGGGTGGTGTGGTGATTAAGGACTGGATACTGCACAGCCAACTGACTGAGTGGTTCAAGTCCCAGATCTGGGAGCTTAAAAAAGAAAATGCCAGGTATGTATGTGTGCATGCCCGAAATCCCAAGAGGAGAATGGAGAAGGGATTATGGTATAGCCATCCCACCCTGGGGAAGTGAGTTGTCACTTTTCCTCTCTCTCTGTTTCACTCTTTCTCCAGTGTGCACACACATCTTATAGAAAAAAAAGTTTCTTGCTCAATATTAAATGTGTTCAAAGCTCAACATTGTAATTTGATACTTATGCAGTTTCCAAAAATTTATTTCCTCCAAAGGAAACCCTTGAAGTAAAGGGAAAATCATGAAAAAGAAAAAAAAGACCAAGTTTTAGATACTGTATTTTCTACTTTAATAATAATAAACATAATAAGAGGACATAAAATAAAGTTCAAAATCATTTTTTTCCTGGACCACCCTTATTTGTGCATGTTTTCACATGTCAACCTCTCTGAACTGGGCTCACTGTATCAAGCCGACCTTGACTCACCATGGAAATAGCATACACAGGGCCTGCCATTCACTCCGCAGGAGAAAAACAGAACTATTCCCACATGTACACATGCATAGAGTTCATCTGAACTGACTTTATATGTACCACGTAATCTGGTCTCCCTCAACTACCCTCCGTTTCCAGGTGCTTGTAAGGTGAACAACAGTTAAAACATCAAATGGAAGGATACTGGCAGTAGCTAAATAATAAGAGACAAAGGCAGGAAAAAGGAGCAACTGGAGGGCAGACATGGAGAGGCAAAAAGCCCAGCTAGGGCAGGGGGGCCTCTAGCTCAGGTGTAATATTAATCACTCTAGAGTCTTTGAAAATTACAATTTGAAAGAGCAAACAGGTCAGCACAACCGCACAGTATCTGAGGTCATTCAGCAATAGGCCCCAAGCCCTCTACCAAGGGTCTGGGGGGTGGAATGCTGCATTACAGTAGAGATGTACAATAAAGACATTTCACTTAAACTAAATCATCAGCTTCTGAGAGTAGATCTGATTTCTGAAAACAATTAAAAATAACCTAATCCAATTTGGGTGGATAAAGTATAAAGACAAACTAAAAATTTTCTTTTCAATTAAAAGTCAGGCCCAGCCTCAGTGGTGCAGGCAGCTGCATACTAAACTGCGGTGCTGGAGTCCACATGGTGGCCACAGGCTTGGATTATGAGTCAAATTGAAGTACACCTGGGCTTGCACCCAGGATCTTAAAGAGCTAGAGGGCTGATGAAAGGGGATCGCCATGTGACTAGAACCTATCCAGGTACCTCTCTTGAAATAAATAAATAAATAAATAATAAAATAAAAGTCAACATAAATAGTGGAATTGAGTTGCTTATGTGAGTTCAAAAGAGGAATTCTAAAAATGACCAAAGAAAGGTCGGATTGGTTTAAACTAAGTAGACCATCCCTGAAGGAAGAAACATTTCTTTTGAAATATTTTCTAGGGCTTTGGGTAAAAGTCAGTCTTACTGAAACTTCCAGTTAAACATAGCAAATGAAGCACATGTAATTATTTTCATTTTTCTCTTTGTAACCTCACCAAAACAACAGTAAAATAAAACAAAAAAGATTGGAAGACAATAGCAATTGAGCAATGTCATAATATTTTCAGTAGATAAACAGATAGGAAAGTAGTAATCTACCCAAAGGGAATTTGTCACCAAAATTATCACAGAGAGCAGTACCACAGGAAGCCATAGAACCTTGGAAAAACTCAGGTTTTGGAAGCACCAAATAGCAAAAGGGGTGGGAGAAAAAAACAGGTGGACTCATTAGAGTCCCTGTTCTGAATAATGAGCCTCATACTACTTTTCCCTGCCTGTTCCCAGAGTCAGGCAAAAGAGTGGTGCTCTCTTTCCTTAGAAAATCTGAATAGCCCTAGACAAAAATTTCTAGATACTAACCAGCAAAACAAAGTCTCCTGCTTGTATTCTTATGATAAATCCCACTGGTGGAAAAGCCCTGCACAAATCAACAGCTTTGTGCTGTTCTCTGAAATATGAATAGAAAATCAAGGGTCAACAGACACTTAAGAAAATCACCTAATACAGAGGGCAGAGACCAAAACAAACACAGAGGAAAGACCTTGGAAGAAATAAAAACAATACATGAGTTACCATCAAAGGAATTAAAATCTATGTCCAGCAATAGGCCCGTTAATACTGTATTCATGAAAAAAGGAGCAAATACTATTGAAAAAGGAACAGTAAAACAAGAAAGAGCTTGCAGAAATTAAAAATAGGAATAAAAATTTAGGACAGTTTTCATCTGTTTCCTTATGCTTCTCCTCCACCAACCCTCACTGAGGGATTTAGTACCCAGAGCTGCCCAGACTTTAATAATAATGTTTTTGTTCTATAGAAAAGTTTGAGAAGTCTCATCCAAAGCACAAGAATATTAGCAGAGAGCTCCCCTGCTGTTTTAAAATAAGGTAAGAGTATTTTAATGTCTATATTATTTTATTTATACATTTTTCTTTTTGTTTATATTTACATCTTTACAGCATACAAAATGGTTTTTCCAAGTGTGAAGACAGTGCATGTCAGTCAAGTCATAGATATTACCATGTGTATTATCATCAACAGATAACTTTTCATTTTTGTTTCTGTTGAATTTTTCCCTATCCAATCCCTCTCACTACATACCCCCTCCTATACTGTTTCTAGTATTTACGGTTGCCCTCCCTGCTAGTATACTTTCCAGTCTGTCAGTTTCTGTCACAGAATGCAGACAGTTGGTAAAATTAAGTGGTAACATACAATGCTTGCCTTTGATAGACTGGCTTGCTTCACTTAACATTAAATCTTCCATATTCATCCATTTGAGAAACTCCATTCTCTGAACAGTGAACTCAAGTCTCTCTCTTTTACTGGTGAAGTAAGAATCCACCCTGCCTTCAGTGTAACTAAAACCATGCAACTTTTTGAGGTGAGCTCTTGAGTTGTTTGGTTAAAAACAACTTGAAGTCTGGGTATTTGAGGCCCCCGGTTTTAATGAGATTACCCAAGGGAATCAAGATTTCTGGCTCTAAAACAGCTTTTAAATGGATGGTTTCTCCAAACCTCATTAGGGCTGCATAGCCAGGCCCCTGAGAATATTGACACAAAACACCTCTGAAGCCTGGCGATTTGCATCTACAAGCTTCCTTATGAGGCCGCACGTACTTAGCTTGTGGGACCAAAAGTGACTTTTAAACGTTCTTCGTACTGAAAAGATGATGGGAGAAGCAGGGACTGCAAAGATTGAGTTCCACTGAGACTCACGTATGTGGTGAGGCCTTCTAGGAAAAGCTCAGGGACTCTAAGCCTCACTGATCAGAGCATGAAGGTTTTCCTGAGGTTTATGCACTTTGCCTGGATTGGTTTTTGAGATGCTTAATACAAAGTACTGTTAAGCCTGGGTGCATGAGGCCTCCAGCTTCCTAGGTAGGCTTGTCCTAGGTGCTACTGCATATAAGCCCAAATGCACTTATTAAATGGTAACCTTTGGGAATTCTGTACTGGAAAAATGACAGAAAGAGCATAAAGTACCTGCACTGAATTGCTCCGAGGGCCCTATAGGTCCACAGGGCCACCAAAACAAAGCCTGAAATTTTAGGCCTCCAAGTCCTGTTTGAGCAGGCCTCCAAGGTTTTGTTTTATTGTTTGTATAAACTTAATTGTTTAAAATTTATTTAGAGAATTTAATACATCTTAAAGCATCCATTCAAATATAGCTTTCTTGTTAGAGGGGCTATGACAGAGGTATTTTTACATACAAATGATCTTTTAAAGCAAGCAATTAAGGAAAGGTTGTAAGTGAAATTATCATTAGGCTACAAGGAAGAACATGTGACTGCAAGGGTTCAGGTGTTAAAATCACTGCTAATAAGTTTTGTGAAGTTGAGTAAATTATTTGACATTATGAATTTCTTCTTTTATTCTTTTCTTTAATACAAGAACAGTGAGCTCATAGAGACCTGAGATTTAAAATGCCGTGCTCTATGGGCCCAGCCTCTGTGGTACATGTGGTAGCAAACCAGACTGCAGAACTGGAAGCCACATGCTGACTGCGGTTTCAATCCCTGGCCTACTCAGCCTGACACATATCAGGCATGTGTGTATGTACTCCTGTGCCCAGAATCCCAACCAACCGTAGAAATAGGATTTTGACTAGATACCAAGGAGTGTGATTACTGGATTGGTGAGAAATGTATACATGTTAGAATATTCACTTTGCAAGCTAACTGACATATGTGATTGAATGTATACAAGAAATTAAAATAAAAAAGAAAAGAAATAGGATTATGGCATGATGAGTCCTGTGGAAAGTGCTTCTCTGTTTCTTTCTTGCACACACATATGTGCTCCATCATAAACAACAAATTAGTCCTATGATTTGTGAGGAAAAGCTGTTTATTACATTACTAACAACCTGAATTCTGTGTTTACTCTTTCTCTGTAGGCAAACTATAGGATATAGTATATAAACCAGGTACTTTAAAGGAGAAAAATACTCATAAATGTCTCCATATGTATTTTGACAGTAATGTTAAAAACACCACATTTCTTTTTTTTTTTTTTAGAGGTTTTTGCTATGGGGCACATGCTCTCGCCAGACAGACAGAGAGAGACAGAGAAATAGAAAGTGAGAAATCACCCCCCGGGGGGGACGACCACGCTGCAATCCCTTCTCCTCCATTCTCCTCTCGGGATCTTGGGCATGCACGCACACGCGCCCGGAGTGAATTTTAAGCCACCGGGTCCGGGACGCGAACCGCGGTCGACTACGTGGGAGTCCAGCAACATAGCCATTGCGCTAACTGCTGGTCCCCAAAACACCACATTTCTTAATAGGAAAGAAAACAATCAACCTTTTATAAATTGCTAATAAACACCTTTAAAGTCTGGTACTCACAGCCCCAGCTTCTTAGTTATGCTTCCCACAAGTACTTGTTGCTTGAACCCAGTTTGTTTTTTAAATGGCAACTTCCTTACATCTGTGAACTGGCAAAAGGTAGAAATAATACAGATAGCACTGTCTGCATTGATCTGAGGGCTAGGTGGGTCCCCAGGGCCATCTGAAGAGCCCTAGAGTTCTGAAGCTACTGCTCACATTGTGGAGATTCTCGCTGTCCAGTCATCCCTCTGTTGTGTTGGCGGCCTCTGAGCTGACTGACAAAGAACAGCTGAAGCCTGGGTATGTGAGATCCTAGGTTCCTAGTCTGGCTACCCCAGGGAACTGAGCTTTCTGGTTCTACAAAAGCTTTTAAATGGTCACATTTTAAGATTGTGTAATGGGAAATGGCAATAGGGCCCACTGCCTTGGTTTAAATGTCCTGCAGGTTAGATGTATTTCCACAGAAACCAGAAAGTGCAGGAGCTCCCAGTCTCATTCTCAGAGCAGAGTGTCTTCTAGAGAATTTTTAGCCCCGCATGTGCAGGCCTGTGAGGCTTTCTTTGAAAACATTTGTGATGGCTCCCTTGTTAGTCTGCCCCAAGGGACTGAGTGTTCAATCCCCATCTCAACTTGTTAATGGCTACCTCCTGGTACTGTGCCCTGGCTGGAAGAACAGAGACTCTGTGGGCTGAGCCAGACTGAGTCCTAGGTCTCCAGGACCACCAGGAGGAACCGTAGCCCTCCAATCCCCAGCCCCGGCACACCAACACACAGACACAGATGCACTCATACATCACATTAGCCACAATGTATATGCTCCATGAATACTTTTACCTACACGCATGTCAATAGGTACACTTGTTTCTGTTATTTAAGTGACATTCATTACGGTGCAAGACAGGGTGACAGATTCTAAAAAGGAAATGTGGCTAAAAATGGTCAATGCAAAAAGGCTTTCAAGCTTGTCACAAGCATAAACTTGATTGTTATTGTGAATTAGAGTCTGTCTTACTTCCATCTGCTGGCCCCAAATTTAACTGCTTAAAGTTGTTTTCCTAAGTCATCCAAACCCATTGCAAACAAACATGAAGCACACAAATTTATGTTTTTCAGAAAAGTTATCAAGACGTAAAGAAAAACTTCTTGCAATATGATTGTTTTTAACTAAGAGATGATCAATACTTTAAGGAAAAAAACCTTGCTGGAGCCAACAGGTGGCATGGTGGTTAAGACGCTGGACTCCCACACATCGGACCATATTTGAGTCCCAGACCTGGCAGCTTGCTTTCTCACTTTCCTTCTCTCTCTCTCTTTCTCTCTCTTTGTCTCTGGTGAGCTCGCATGCCTTGTAGCAAATTAAAAAATAATAATGATAAATAAAATAAAATAAATTATTTTTCAAAAAAGAAAAAGAAAAAAAACTTTGTTTTAACATTAGGGGAAAATTAAATGTTTAATTTTTAGAAAAATTTATGAGAATGAAATTCTGACTACTTTTTCCTTTTCCTAAATTGTTTCCAGGGAACTTGGGAGAGCCATACCTACAAACATTTATAGAGGCCTATGAGCATTAATAGATGCTTTGGTCTGTTGATAGTGGAATGTGACTCCTGTCCCCGGCACAGTTTTTTATGATGCATAGTAAGCCTTCAATATCTTAGAGTAGAGACTTGTGTTTTTCTTTAACTAATTACTAATCTAAGAATCTCAAACTCACCTATAATCTACAAACTTCCACTTCCAGATGTTCCACCTTGGTCTCGGCCAGGCCAATGCAAAAGGCTCCTTATGCTGATTGACAACTCTCCCGCTCTCAGAACTAAATAAAAAGAAACATTGTAATGCTAATAAAAGTAACCTTATTATCAGCACCTTGTTATCATAAACACTTTCATCTTTTCCCAGGCACATTAATTATTATTTTTCAAAGCTTGGTTATTTCAGTCAATACTTAAAAGTGCCTCTTTTTTAAAAAATAAAAAAATGCTACCAATTTATCATATACAAAATGTTGTTCGTAAAATTATCCTTATCAATCTTTGCAAGACTTTCTCAGACCTTTTCAAACATAGCTCAAACCTTCAATAACATGCTGTAGACTTTCAGTCTGCTCTTTCCTTCTTCTGACTGTTTAGTCATTTTATGTTAATATAAAAATTTTGCCACACAGTATTCTTTCCTGTACAGAAATACTTTTTAAACTTTTCTTATCAAAAATGTTTTTACCCTTATAGCTTTCTTTTCATATCTTTTCTTACTAATTTTTTTAAAATAACCATTTATTTTATTATTTATTTATTCATTTATTGATTTTTAATTTGACCAGAGAGAGACAGAGGGTGAGAGTGAGAGAGAGAGGCAGTGAGAAAGCAAGCCACCAGGTCCAGGACTCAAACCCCAGTCGGCCATGTGGGAGTGTCCAGCGCCTTAACCACCACGCCACCTGCTGGTCCCTCTTACTAATTTTTATTATTTCCCTTTTATAAGTTTATTTTTGGAAACCACTTTAAATAACCTCTGATTTAGACAAGAAATATTATTATTATCATTATTCCTTGCATATAGTTTATCTCATCAAAAGCACACTTTAAGATTTTTTGTAACTTGGGGACCAGCAGTTAGCGTAATGGCTATGTGGCCTGACTCCCATGTAGTCGACTGCGGTTCACGTCCTGGACCCATTGGCTTAAAACTCACACCGAGCGTGTGTGTGTGCATGCCCAAGATCCCGAGAGGAGAATGGAGGAGAAGGGATTGTGGCGTGGCCATCCCCGTGGGGGGTGATTTCTTGCTTTCTGTCTCTCTGTCTCTCTCTGTCTGGCGAGCACATGCACCCTATAGCAAAAACCTCTAAAAAAAAAAAAAGATTTTTTTGTAACTTTGCATGTAGATTTATGTATAGCCGAAACAGCTGGATTTTTTAAACTTTTAGTGCCGGGGACCAGCCTCAGCGGGGGTGGGTTATCTCGACGGAGGCGGCGCAGGTGAACAGAAGACACAGGCCTCGATGCCTTTTTAGGCACGTCCTATGCCGGACACCCCCCAGAGATCGCTCTCTGGGGAGTGACAACTGCTAGGGATCATTGTGCCTTTTTATTGAAAATGTGTTACATGCAAGTAAATGGGAGAGGGGCTGCGTGCTTTCAATTATCAGCTCATAAAGTTTTTAACAATAGGGAACATAGATTCTATTTAGGGTTGGATTAAGGGTGGGTCTTGTGCAGTTCCGCATTTGTAGGTGGGTCTCCATGGAATTGTAGTTTTGGGAAGGCGGTTCCGGTAAGCAGAGATGATTATCAGCTGATGCGGCGCAGCAGCCATTTTGTGATTACCAGGAATGACTCTGAGAAAAGAAAATCTCAAGAATAGATATTAGTTCCTCTGGATTTTAATAAACAATGATACTTACATAGTTTTATAGGGATCTAAAACTTGATTTGAGGAGTCCTAAAATATTTATCTATTTCACTTGGTGAGAGTGGAGGTGTCCTGGGCCAGTTTTGGCCTAATCCTATTTTAAGTAAAGAAAGGATTAAGTTTACCTTAAATGTATTTTGAAGGGCCTTCCAAAGGTCAAGATTATTTCTGCTTAGATAAAACTTCAGCCCACCCTCTACTGTGACCATGGAGATAAAGCATTGTAATTAATAGTAGGTGATTATAGCAAAGGGGAGCGGTCGGGGGAGTTCCTAGAAAATTTTATCATATACTCAGGATGTATAAGAGAGCTTATGCAATTCTTTTACAGTAGTAAATTGGGGAGTCAGAGCGGGGGTCGCTTCCCAGCAAGGCTACCAGTTTTCTGGAGCAAATAGCAAGCAGCCTTGCTGACATGCTAATTGACCCAAGCTTTGTTCCAAGGTCAGGGGGTGCACAACAGTGGCTTTGCCAGCATATTGACCTGACCAGAAGCGGAGCTCAAAGGTCTGGGGGGCTCAGACAGATCCTGGGGCCTCGCCGGGTCAGACTCCTCCATTTTAGTTACATTAATTCTCGGGAAGCATGCAATTTTGAGTTGTTACATGTCAACAGCTCTACAGAAATAATAACTATTGTGGTTTATCTAGGTACAAAATTGATTGACTAGCCTGGAGAGATACAAAAGCATTTCTTGGGATGCTCAGATTCAGTGGTTCTTTTTATTCGGTTCTGAGAGTGGGAGGCAGTTTATAAATCAGCATAAAGAGTCCTTAACATTTGGGAGCCAGCAGGTGGTATGAATGTTAAAATGCTAGATCCCAGGTGGTTTGAGTCCCAGGTTTTGGAGCTTGAAAATCACACCAGGTGTGTCTGCATGCATGTCTGAAATCCTCAGAGGAGGAAGGATTGCTGTGTGGCCATCTTCCTGGGAGGCGATTTCTCACTCTCTGTGGAAATGCACATGCCCTATTTAAAAAAAAAAAAAAAAAAAAAAAAAAAAAAAAAAAAGTCTTTAATTGGCCTGGCTCGAAAGGGAGGGATGTCTGGAAGCAAAGGACTGTAGGTTACAGGTAGGTTTATAAATTATTAGATGAGTTACTGGTTAAAACAGATACACATGCATGCATGTGTGCATACACATGCACAAACGAGTCTTTGTTCCCAAATCAGCCAAAGAATGCCTGTGCTTCCCTTTAAAAGAGATAAGGTTTTACTGAAAGAATATATTAGCTCCAAACCCAAATATCTTAGACATTTTG
Organism: Tupaia tana; assembly: GCA_026018925.1. NCBI lineage: Eukaryota > Metazoa > Chordata > Mammalia > Scandentia > Tupaiidae > Tupaia > Tupaia tana. The sequence continues at coordinate 641,011 of JAKSZU010000088.1, forward strand.
ATGAAAAGGGCACTTTCAAAGTTTTACAAATGCTTTTGGCTTTTTCTTTTTCTTTTTTTTTCTTGGTGAGGATTAATACTAGGATATTTGTTTCTTATCTTGAGTTCCACTTGAGGGAAGGCAATATCTCAGGCAACCTTGAGTACCCTAGGCAGGGCTGGAGAGAGGCCTAAAGGGTCAGACTTGGTCTGGCTGGTCCTGTGGGAGAGGACATGCCCTAGTCAGGAATTCTTTGGGACCAGAGGAAGGTTTCCACTTGAAGGGAGGGAAGAAAGGGGGAGCTCCATGAGTTTACTACAGATGGCTGACTCACCCAGAGACCATCACTGAACAACCCAGATGCTGCAAAGACCACTTGACTGCTGTCTCAGGATCAGCTGATCACCCCATCCTAATCTTTCCTTTAAACGTCTATAGCACCACCCCTTCAGGGTCATGCGACTCTTGCAACTGGCCCCTTCCCTCCCTTTGGAAAGTGTACTTATGCTCTGAATCTGTGAATTCTCCCAGAGTCCATGACACAGCTCTCCCTAACTTTTACTGTGTGTCATAAAACACTGTGCTAGGGACAGGCTAGAGCAAGCACCCCACAATCACTGAGTAAAGTGGCCTGTTAATGTTTGTAGTCTTGACTCCATTTGGCCCTTTGGGAAGAATTTAGAATGCAGGCAAAATTTTGTCTTCAAGTATAAATCAATAATTTACATTCTAAGTTTGGATTTCACTTTAATAATAACACCTTATAGTTACATAGTGATTTTCTTCTCAGAAGTGTGAGAAGAAGTTTTTTACAAAAACTTATAGGAGTTCAGGAAAATAGAAGTGGTTATGTTTTTATAAGAATAAAATGAGTTTTCTGATTGAGCAGCATCAGCCAAATCAACTCTCCATGTCAGGAATCTGAAAGTCATTCCTGGTGGCAATCCAATCCAGGGGCTCTTTTTTTTTTTTTTTTTTTTTTTTTTTTTTTTTTTTTTTTTTTTTTAATAGATGTGGAACTCTATTAGAATATATAAACTGTTCAGAATATGGTTGAAAGAACTTAAAATAATATAACTTTTTTGTCTGTAGTTTGTTCGCCAAAGCAGGTGAATCACTACATTGAAGACAACGTGGAAATGCTGTGACAAACAAATCTCACCCCTAAATTGCTCTAAATGAGAGACCAGTAATGGAGTTCAGATACTGTTATACTTTAAATATTTAGCTGCTTATGAGGGTATTTTATGATTGTTTTGCTGTTTGCCTGAGTAGAATTCATAAAAATTTTATTGTACATACTCAAATTATCTCTCATTATGTTAAATTTGGTCATCATATTTTTTTGATGTTTGTATTATATTAAATGTGAAAACTTGGTAGAATAATTTTCTTTAAACCTAATAATTGAGACAGAAGGGATGTTTCAAAGGAACATTACAAACACCTAAAATCTGACTGACAAGCAGTGGCCAAGAGACTGTGTCTGAACCAGTTGGAATTGAGATGGCACTGAGAAAGACTGCTGCCAACTCTTCAAACTCATCAAACCCCCATTGAAAAATGGATTAACATCCTGTATGGGGATTAGCAGATGGTGTAATGGTTATGTTGCTGGACTCCCACATGGCCAATTGTGGTTCGAGTCCCAGACCTGGTGGCTTGAAACTCACGCAAGGTGTGAAGGTGCATGTATGTCCAAAATCCCAAGAGGAGAATGGAGGAGAAGGGATTGCAGTGTAGCCATCCCCCAGGCGAGGGGTGGGGGAGTTGCTTCCTTTTTCTCTGTCTCTCTCTGGTGAGTGCATATGCCCTATACAAAAATCTCTCAAAATATTTTTTAAAGATCTTAGGTAATATTTCCACAACTCCCCAGGACTGTCTCCTTTTTATATCAAAAGGTAATAAACCATCTCTGTGTCCCACTAATATCATTCTTCTCTATTTGTTCTCTTGCTATTCTACTCCATACTCTTCCATTCTCCCACCCCATTCCACATTGTCTTCTGCATCTCTAACTATTTTCACTGCTTTTATCCCCTCCAATATTTCAATCTCTACCATAAAGTGTGGATATTCAGTATGTATATAGAGTGGGTACATACAATATCTTTCTTTCATAGCCTGGCTTGTTTCACTCAGCAATAGATTCTCCATATCTGACCACTTTCAATCAAATGCCAGGATCTTGTTTTTCATGGCTGAGTAGTATTCCATAGAGTATATGTGACACACTTTTTTTTATGTTTTTAAATTTTAAAAAGATTAAAAATTTTTGCTATAGGGCACGTGCACTCACCAGACAGACAGAGAGAGACAGAGAGACAGAAAGTGAGAAATCACCCACCAGGGTGGATGGCTGTGCTGCAATCCCTTCTCCTCTATTCTCCTCTTGGGATCTTTGGCACGCACATACACGCGCCTGGTGTGAGTTTAAGCCACCGGGTCCAGGACTCGAACCGCGGTTGACTACATGGGAGTTCAGCGACATAGCCATTACACTAACTGCTGGTCCCAGTGACACCCTTTTTCTTTTTTTCTTGGAGAGGTTTTTGCTATAGGGCACATGCGCTCACCAGACAGAGAGACAGAATGCGAGAAATCCTTTTTTAATCCAGTCATCTGTTTGTGGACATTTGGACTGGCTCTATGTCTTAGCAATAGTGAATAATGCTGCAATAAACATTGATGTGCAAACCATTTTCTGAGTATTCTCCTGTCCTTTGGGTAGATATCCAGAAATGGAATTGCTGGATCAAATGGTAGGTCTATTTGTAAATTTTTGAGAAATCTCCAAATTGTTCTCCACAGCGGCTGGACCAATTTACATTCCCACCAGCAGTGCAAGAGAGTTCCCCTTTCAAAACGCCCCTGCCAGCACTTATCATTTGTTTTTTTGTTTTTTTAAACTTACTCATTCTGACTGGGGTTAGGTGGTATCTCGTTGTTTTGATCTGCTTTTCACTTAAAATGAAGGAGGTTGAGAATCTTTTCATATGTATTTTGGCTATTTCTATGTCATCTTTAGAAAGTCGTTTTTTTGACTCATTCTTCCATATTTTTTTTTCATTAAAGGTGTCATTTATTACCTTCATTATTAAAAATTATGACAAAAGTATATACAGGTAGTTTCCTACATTCTTTCATTAGAAAATTTTTTACTAACTACATTTAATTCAGTAATTCTTTTATCTTATTATTATTACTATTTATACATTCAATTATTATACATCATTTAGTTTGTAAAGATATTTTACCCAACATGATATACATCACACAGCAGGCGAGTTGAGAATACTATATATGACATCACCAACAGGAAACAAACCATATCTGTGTCATTCTTCCATCTTTTAATAAGGTTGATCATCTTTTTTCGGAACAGCTGCTTGAGTTCCTTGTGTATTCTGGTAATCAGTCCCTTATCTGATGCATAGTTTACAAAAATACTTTCCCATTCTGAGGGCTGTCAATTCACATTAATTACTGTGTCTTTTGCCATGCAGAAACTTCTTAGTCTGATGTAATCCCACTTGTCTATTGTGGGGATTATTGACTGTGCTTTGGGGATCTTATTTAAAAAGTCTTTCCATACCACAATGTCTTCCAGAGTTTCCCCAGTATTTTACAGGAGCAGTTTTATAGTTTGAAGTCTTAGATTTAGATATTTGATCCACCTTGAGTTGATTTTTGTCAAAGGTAAGGGGTAGAGGTTCAGATTTATCTTTCTGCAAGTGGAAATCCAGTTTTTCCAGCACCATTTGCCAAAGAGGTTTTCCTTTTCCCACTGGATTGACTGGTACCCCTTGTCAAAAATCAGTTGACTGTATGTTTGGGAATTTATTTCAGGGGACTCTATTCTGTCCCATTGGTCCGCATATCTGTTTCTGTGCCACTACCATGCTGTTCTGAATACCACAGCTTTGTAGTATACTTTTGGGTCAGGGAGTGAGACACCACCCATTCCACTCTTCTTGTGAAGAACTGATTTGGTTATATGGGGTCTTTTATGATTCCAGACAAATTTTATGATAATCTTTTCTAGATCTGTGAAGAATGTGTCTGGTGCTTTGATTTGCATTGCATTAAGTATGTAGATTAATTTGGATAGAATTAACATTTTGATTATATTAATTCTTCCAATCCAGGAACATGGGATGTCCTTCCACTTTTTTTGCTTTTTTTTTGGAGAGGTTTTTGCTAGAGGGCGCGTGCGCTCGCCAGACAGACAGAGAGAGACAGAGAGACAGAGAGCAGGAAATCACCCCCCAGGGGGGATGGCCACGCCGCAATCCCTTCTCCTCCATTCTCCTCTCGGGATCTTGGGCACACACGCACATGCGCCCGGCGTGAGTTTAAGCCACTGGGTCCGAGACTCGAACCGCAGTCGACTACGTGGGAGTCCAGCGACATAGCCATTACGCTAACTGCTGGTCCCTCCTTCCACTTTTTTGTGTCATTTTCTATTTCTTTTTTTAACTTCTCATACTTTTCCTTGTGGAGGTTTTTATCTTCTTTGGTTAGATTTATTCCTAAGTATCATATACTTTTTGTGGCTATGGTAAATGAAATAACTTTTTCCAGTTCTATCTCAGTCAGCCTGTTGTTCATATACAGAAATGCTATAGATTTCTGTATAATTGATTTTGTATCCTGCAACTTTACTGTATTAATGTATTATTTCCAGAAATTTTTTCATAGAAACCATTGGGTCTTCTATGAATACAATCATGTCATCTGCAAACAGAGAGAGTTTCACCTCTTCTTATTGGAATGCTGTTTACTTTTTCCTCTTTTCTGATTGTGTTGGCGAGGACTTCCAGTACTATATTGAAAAGGAGTGGAGAAAGTGTGCATCCTTGTCTTGGACCTGTTTTTAGTGGAAAAGCTTTCAGCTTTTATCCATTCAGGATGTTTGCTATGGGTTTTTCATAGATAGCTTTTATTGTGTTGAGAAATGACCCTTTGATGCTGATTTTGCTGAGAGTCTTGATCATGAAGGGATGTTGTATCTTATCAATTGCTTTTTCTGCATCATTTGATATGACCATATGGTTTTTATCTAGTTCCTGTTAATATGGTGTATTACATTTATGGTTTTGTGTATGTTGAACCAACCTGGGATTCCTGAAATAAAGCCTACCTGATCATGATATATAATCTTTTTTAAAAGTTGTTGGATACAATTTGCTAGTATCTTGTTGAGAATCTTTGCATCTATATTCATCAGAGATATTGGTCTATAGTTTTCCTTCCTTGTCCTATCCTTATCTCTTTAAAGGATAAGAGTGATAGAGGCTTCATAGAACTAACTAGGGAGAGATTCACCCTTTTGGATCTTTAGAAATAACTTGAGCAGAATAGGGGTTAACAATTCTTTGAAAGTTTTGTAGAATTCAGAGGAGAAGCCATCAGGACCAGGGCTTTTCTTTGATGGAAGGTTATTTATTACTGATTGAATCTCCTGGCTGGTTATGGGCCTATTCAGACTGTCTATGTCCTCCTGGCTCAATCTTGGTAGATTATATGTGTGCAGGAATTTGTCCATCTCATCCAGATTGCGTTGTTTCTTGGCATGTAGCTGTTCATAATACCCTCTAATGATGTTCTGGATTTCTGCCATGTCTGTGGTTATATCGCCTCCTTCATTGTGGATTCAATTCACCTGGTTTCTTTCTCCCTTCTTAATAAGTCTTGCTAGTGGTGTATTTTGTTTATCTTTTCAAAGAACTAGCTTTTACTTTCAATTTTTTCTTATAGTTCATTTATTTTCTATTTTATTTATTTCCTTTCTCCTGAAGACTTTTGGATTTTTTTGCTGTTGCTTTTCCAATTCTCTGAGACATGATGTTAGGTGATCCATTTGCCTTCTTTCTGTCTTCTTATGTGCACTAATTGCTATGAACTTCCCTCTTACGTTTGCTTTGGTCCAAGAAGTATTTCATGTTGGGTAAAGTCTTTTTATAAGCAAAATGATAAATAGTGATTGAATGTTTAAAAAAATAATGAGAATAATAATAATAATCTGGGGAACCAGCAGTTAGCATAATGGCTATGTCGCTGGACTCCCACGTAGTTGACCGTGGTTCGCGTCCCGGACCCGGTGGCTTAAAACTCATGCCGGGCGCGTGTGTATACATGCCCAAGATCCCGAGAGGAGATTGGAGAAGAAGGGATTGCGGCGTGACCATCCCCTCTGGGGGGGGTGATTTCTCGCTTTCTGTCTCTATGTTTCTCTCTGACTGTCTGGCGAGCGCACGCGCCCTATAGTGAAAACTTCTCCAATAATAATAATAATAATCTGCAAAAAAAGATGGAAAGCTTTTGATGATGATGATATGGATAGTGATGTCTTTGTCTTGACCGATATGCATGGTATTTTTTCTGAAAAAAGATATGTAATACACTGTAAAGTTATACATGATTCAATGTAATATAAAGAAGATCATGATAATTAAAAAAGTATGTGTGTGTGTGTGTGTGTGCCCCAAATCCTGAGAGGATAATTGGGGAGAAAGATTGTGGTATACCCATCCCTCCTAGGGGTTGATTTCACCCTTTCTTTCTCTCTGTGTCCAAAGGGCATGCACACTCGATAGCCATGTTAAAACAATAATAAAGAATTTATGTTGTGGAGCCAGTTCCATTACTCAATGGGTAAGGGATCTTGATCACACATGGCCAACTTCAGTTTGAATCTTAGCTCCAGCAGCTTAAAAACATGCCAGGAGCATGTGCATATGTCTAAAATGCTAAGAGAAGGGAGAAATGGAGGGGAAAGATGTAGCAGAACCACACACTATTATGGGGTGCTTCCACTTTCTGTCTCCTCTCTCTCTGGCAAGTGCATAGAACCTCTGAACAAAGTAAAAAACAATAAAAAGAAGAACGTACACCATGGAGATAAAAGCACATTAAGAGCCACACAGCCATGGCCCATGGGGCTGCATCGGTCCCTGGAGGTACAAGTGCCTGGGTCTAGGGATTACAATGAGTCCTAATGAGAGAAGAGCCCATGTTAGTCTTCAGGAGTGGGGCCACAGCCCAGGGGCCCAGTGACTCCCTCCAAACTGTGCAGGGCCCAGATCTGCCCCTGGCCAAGTGCTGACACACCTCTGTTTCCAGATTGTTGCTTTGCCTTGCAAAGTTCCCTTGGAAGAGCCCGAACCTGTCAGAGGAGCTAAGTCAGGGTCCAGAGAGTTGAATAAGCCAGGACCCAAATGGAGAGCTCTTCCCTTTGATCCTGGGGCTCACAGAAGTCCCCTCCTAGACAGCCAAGGCCAGGACACAGTGCTAAGGCCATAGGCTGCGCTTCCCCCAGGACCCTGACTTCAAAGAGACCCAAGCCCCTCCTCTACTTTGCTGAGTGCTGGTTCCCCATGCCTGGAGTGAGGCCTTCGTCCCGCTCTGGGCCTGCTCAGGGTAAGACTGCTTTAACACACAGGCTGGCATGCTGCCTCTGCCTTGGACTCCTGCTTCTCAGGACTCTGCTATGACAAGTGAGACTGCTGTGTGATCATGAAGCGCCCCCTGCCCAGGCTGCATGCAGGTGGCAGCCCCTTCCCAGTCCCTCTCCATCACCATCCCCAGTCAGATGAGACAGGTGGGCCCCAGCAGGAGGTCTCTTTCCCCAGGCTATATTCACATTTGCCTCCCTACCCTGCCCAGGAGCCACCCTATACTAGCCCTTGGGTAGTTCTGTCTTCACTCTGCTCACAGCCTTCTAAAAATTCCCACCACATCCTGCTCAACTGTAGGGGGCATTCCTGTTTCCCACATGAACCAGATGACAAGGCAGTGAGACTAGACAACTAGTGGCCAAGCACTGGCCTGTCATTGCAGTGACCATGCAGAGGGCAAGGTGAGCAGGGGACTCCCACGCATCAACTTTCTGCCGTGTGCCCTGTCCTTGTCTCCTTAGTCACCACAACTCCCTGGAAGGCAAGACAGTTTTTGCTTTAGAGCCAAAGAAACTGAAATCAGGGAGGTTGCTTTTGCAAAGCTACACAGCAAGGGAGGTGGGTGTCCTCCCCAGTGGGGACTATCCCAGGAACAAAGCAGTCCCTAAAGGGACACGGGGAAGCTGGAGGGACTAGTGTGGACCATGCCAAATCTTCTGACAGATGTCTGCCAGGCACACACGTAGAGAGGTGGAGGGGCAGATGGGAGTGTGTCTAAGAACAACACCTTTACAACCTATGCTTCCTCAGAGGAGATGGGGTTTGTTGTCTTTAAGGCATGTGTAATCTCCAGAGAGAGAGAGAGAGTGTTACAGAGAGAGAGAGTTGGGGGGGGGGAATGAGAAATCATCCCCCAGGAGGGATTGCTGTCTCAATCCCTTCTCCATTCTCGGGATTTTAGGTATGCATGCCCCTCCATGTTTTTCATGCTACCAAGTCAGGACTTAAACCACACAGGCGGTCATGTGAGATTCAGTCACCTTAACCATCATTCCATCTGCTGGCCTCCTATTTGTCTGAAGTATAAAAAATATATGGGGATAAGTGAGCCCATCTCTGAGACCCTTCCTCCTGGTGGGTGGGGGCAGTGGCCCAGAGACTTGCAGGATTCTGGATTTTCTCCCTGATGACACCTCTCTAAACTCCTGATGGAACAGAATTGAACACAGGGATGGCCTGGGACCTGAAGCTGGCACAGCCAGGAGACTGACAGGCCGAGGGAAACTGGTCTGCAGACAGCTGTGTGGAAAGCTCCCTGAGACATCTCTGTGCCCTGTCCGTGGCTCCTGTAATAAACACAGCGGCTTAAAACACACTTCTTTTACAGTTCTGAAGGTCAGAAGTCCAAACGCAGTTTCGCCTGGCTGAGATCAAGGAGTGGCTTGACTTCACGCTATCCAAGGTCCCAGGAAAGAATTCTGCCCTGGCCTTTTCCCTCTGCACTTCCAGCTTCCAGAACTGTGTTCCTTGGGGCCTTTGGCTCATGGCCCCTTCCATCATCAAAGCCAGCAGCTTCAACATCCCATCGCCACCTCCTGTGGATTACCCTCTGCCTCCCTTTCATGCACTGTCTGTAAGGCCCCCGTGTCCAGCATCACTGAAATCACTAACTCCATCCGGTCAACAACTGGAGAATATTTTGCTAATATAGATTTAGCTAAAATGTTCTATCTCATGACTATTTCGGTAGCCTCTCTGAGACATTTTGCACAATAACCTTTACCTGGTTCTGTGGTTTGAAGGTGTTCCCTAAATATTCATGCATTAAAATTGGGTGAAACATTGTGAAGATATTACAAGGACAGGGATTAATCCAACTATGGGGTTAGGAAGCTGAGCTTTTGTGTGTGATAAGGTTGTCAAGGTGGGCCCCCACCTGAATACTGGTGGGTTTGTAGGAAAGGAATAAGAAAGAATAGGGGTGCCTGGACCCAGATGTGCATACCTTTGCCCTCTGCCTGGCTGTGATGCGGCCGGACGACCCTGCCGGGTGCGGGTTCCAGGCTCGGACTTCTCAGCCTCCCAAACCATGAGCTAAGGAAGATGTTATTCTCTTAATGACTCAGACTCCACCCTGGCAGCCATGGAGCCTCAGCCACCTCCCCCCACACACTCTATAGGAAAGATCTTAACTTCTAACTCCTCCAGGAGCTAAGGAAGATGTTATTCTCTTAGTGACTCAGACTCCACCCTGGCAGCCATGGAGCCTCAGCCGCCTCCCCCCACACACTCTATAGGAAAGATCTTAACTTCTAACTCCTCCAGGAGCTAAGGAAGATGTTATTCTCTTAGTGACTCAGACTCCGCCCTGGCAGCCATGGAGCCTCAGCCGCCTCCCCCCCCCCCACACACACTCTATAGGAAAGATCTTAACTTCTAACTCCTCCAGGAACTAAGGAAGATGTTTCTCTCTTACTCAGACTCCGCCCTGGCAGCCATGGAGCCTCAGCCGCCTCCCCCCCTACACTCTATGGGAAAGATCTTAACTTCTTACTCCTCCAGGAGCTAAGGAAGATGTTATTCTCTTAGTTACTCAGACTCCGCCCTGGCAGCCATGGAGCCTCAGCCGCCTCACCTCCACACACTCTATAGGAAAGATCTTAACTTCTAACTCCTCCAGGAGCGCCGGTAGCACCCTCCTCCCAGGAGACTCGCTCAGCACACGCTCACAGGGAGCACGGGTACTCAAGAAGGAGCTCACAAAGTGAGGGTGCTTGACTTACAACCAGTAACGTTGGTTAACGTCCTGAAAGTTCTCGATAGGCCAAGGCCCACTCAATCCCCTACACTCTCAGGGAACAGTGCTGGCCCTCTGGGCACCCCCAGTGCACGCCTAAGCCCAACCTCAGTGAGGGCTTTTTAGTTTCCATAGGCAGCACACTGCCCATTTTCCAGTTCTGCCTAGGCCTGTGTGTCCTGAGACTTGCAAATCGGCCTTTTACAGAATGTATTTACGATAGAGCCTGTACATGCACACATGAAGGCACAGGGCGGGGGGGGGGGGGAGAGGAGCACCTGCAGTCCCCCTCCTCCATCCCTCAGACCGTGGGAACTTACCTGTGTGTGCCCCCGGAGACTCAAACTGCACTTGCCACGCGTCTTCCCTGGAGCAGTGCCTTGCCGCTTCCCCTGTGCTGGCCTGGCCTTCCCTGAATGTGGCTCTGTCCACGTCTCTGCTGCGGTATGGCAGTTCTGTGTCGGTGCCCTGGAGCTCCCGCTTTGTAGCAGCCTCGGCAACCGCTTCTCATCTCCTGGGGGTTCTCAGTCATCCATGCTGGCCACACACTGTCTCCAGGCTGGTGACAAAGAAGCTGCCCTTCTCGCCCAGGCTGGTGCATTGTTAGAGCAGCAGTTCAGGCCCCATGTGGGCCCTCCCAGTGCCTGAGTCGGGGCCTCCATTCTCAGCTGCCCACAGGGCTCTGGATTAGGAGGCAGAACCCAAGACGGCTCAGCTCGCCCTCCTAGGAGAAAGCCAAGCCTGGGGCCCTGGGGCTTTCTACCTGCAGAGGGCATGTCCTCTGTGCCCTGAGTGCCCTGCCAACTGCCCCGATGCTAGAGCAGGCCGCCCTCTCCCAGACCCCTGGGGCACTTGTAGCATCCTCTGAGCTGCACTGAGAACAGCAGTTGGTGCTCATGCCTCCCAGATCCCTCCCTGTGGTGGAACTCCATGGAGGGCTGCTGCTCTCTGTCCCTTAAATACAGGGTCTCTGACAATAGATAGGTGTCTGACTCCAGACATCTTGGCATTGCGTGTCCTGGTACTTTTTTTTTTGGAGAGGTTTTTCGCTATAGGGTGTGTGCACTCGCCAGACAGACAGAGAGAGACATAGAGACAGAAAGCGAGAAATCACCCCCCAGAGGGGATGGTCACGCCACAATCCCTTCTCCTCCATTCTCCTCTCGGGATCTTGGGCATGCACGCACACGCGCCCGGCATGAGTTTTAAACCACCGGGTCTGGGACGTGAACCGCGGTTGACTACATGGGAGTCCAGCGACATAGCCATTACGCTAACTGCTGGTTCCCAGTACTTTTTAAAATATATAGTTTGCTACAGGGCACGTGCACTCACCAGAGACTGTGAGAGAGGTAAAGTGAGAAATCACACCCTGCTTGAGGGATCTGGCCACACCACAATCCCTTCTTCATTCTCCTCTTGGGATTTTGGTCATGCACTCATGTGCCCAGCATGGTTTTTCAAGCCACTGGGTCCAGGACTTGACCTGCTCTGTAGGCCTCATGGGATCCAGCACTTTAAGGTCCACACCACCTGCTGGCACCATCTGTGTATTTTTACAGACCCTGGGGCCATCCGAAGGGCCTGCCCTGCTTGGGCCAGTCAGCAGCGGCGATAATTCTCCCATCTGAGTGAAGGTTTCCGAGAGTCTCTCGCCTCACAGATGCCCAAAATAGAAATCAAGGCTAGGTGCGCCTGCACAGACCAAAGCCACATTTGGCCGTGTAGACATGCCTGAGGCCCTTTGGAATTCCAGGCATTTTCACAAATGACCACTGCGCTCGGGTCAGACTCAGAGCGGCTGATGCTGGGCTCTGAAACATGGTGCTCAGTGGAATGGCCTCCTATCTTGCCAGCCCAGCTGCCAACTCCCTGGAGCATCCTAATTGCTTACTTTATTATTATTTTTTTTTTTGAGAGGTTTTTGCTATAGGGTGCATGTGCTCGCCGGAAAGACAGAGAGAGACAGAGAGACAGAAAGTGAGAAATCACCCTCCAGGGGGATGGCCACGCCACAATCCCTTCTCCTCCATTCTCCTCTCGGGATCTTGGGCACACATGCACACGCGCCCGGTGTGAATTTAAGCCACTGGGTCCGGGACTCGAACCGCGGTCAACTCTGTGGGAGTCCAGCGACATAGCCATTACACTAACTGCTGGTCCCCCTAATTGCTTACTTTAAAAAGTGTAATTTGAATGAAATGAAACCCAGCATGTTTTAGTCACCAAGCACCAGGAGGTGTGGTACTGCAGACCCGGCTAGCTCTCTGTGATGCCTGACTGCTGAAAATGTGTGAGCCTCCCTTTCTCTGTCCTCTCTGCCAGAATCGGGTGAGCTGGTAAGAAACATCTACTCCTTTCTTTGGTGTTGTCGGGATATTTTCAACTGAATGTGGGAACCTTCCACCAGCGGCCTCCCTCTAACCATACAAACACAAAACCCCAAGCCAATCCTCCCTTTCCCTCCAGTCGTTTCTGGACCTGCATGGAAACCCTTCCCTCTGCTCCGAGAAAGCCTCACCATGCGAGTCACACCCTGGTCCTATGCCCTTGGCCATGGGCAGCGTCAGGTCAAACTTCGGATGGACGTCCACGGTGCCTCTTCAGATGGTCAACAGTGAAGCGCACGCTAAAGTGCAACCTCTCAAGCTGAATAAATACCGTGCTGTGCTTCAGAGAGGGCCGGCTCGCATTGCTACTTTCCAAATGTTGTATTGCACTCTAAGTACATTCAGCTAATTAATGTGTGTAATTACTATTATATTTTGACTTGATTTGCTTTTCCCTGATTACTAATAAAGTCTCAAGTCTCCTGGCTTTTGTTTTTAGTGGTCATACATATTTCTTCTTCTGAGGAAAGGTTGTTCATGTCATTGAATTGCTTGTCTACTGGAGGATTATTTTCTTATTTCTCTGTGCTCTTTACATGTTCTGGATAACTCCTTAGCACTGCTGTCTGTGGTCAAGTATCTTCCCTGGTACTGGGTCTCTATCACTTTCTTTAAGATGTCCTTTAATGAGCAGAAGTGCTCAATTTTAATACAGTTGAATTTACCATGATTTTATGTTGTGGGTAGCAGTTTTGTATCATATCTGATAAATATCTTCCCATCCCAAGGGCACAAAGGTAATTTTCTGTATTTGTTTCTAAGAGTCAAAAAAAAAGTCTTTATTTGGTATTAGTTTTGCACATGGTATGAATTAAAGATTCCACTAATTCACTGATTTCTATTTTATAGTTCATTTTCCAGTTCCATTTATAAACTACTTCTCCTTTTCCCATTATAACATGGTGGCTGATACATAGCAAGATTGTGTAAGTGTGTGACTTTGTTTCTAAGCTTCCCTTGGTTCTGTTGATCACAGTGTCTTTCCTCTGCCAGTATTTAGTCACAGATCTTTCAGATATCTATTAAGATCACTACTATCCATTAGTCTTTTTTTTTTTTTTTTTTTTTTTTTTTTTTTTTTTTTTTTAGGACTTCTCGACTATGTTGCCCCTTTTCATTTTCATGCACACTTAAAATTATGTTGGGAACCAGCAGTTAGCGTAATGGCTATGTCGCTGGACTCCCACGTAGTCGACCGCGGTTCGCGTCTCGGACCCGGTGGCTTACAACTCACGCCGGGCGCGTGTGCGTGCGTGCCCAAGATCCCGAGAGGAGAATGGAGGAGAAGGGATTGCGGCGTGACCATCCCCCCTGGGGGGTGATTTCTCGCTTTCTGTCTCTATGTCTCTCTCTGTCTGTCTGGCGAGCGCACGCGCCCTATAGCGAAAAACCTCTCCAAAAAAAAAAAAAAAAAAAAAAAATTATGTTTCCAAGTTCACTGAAAAATCCTGAAAAATTTGCATTAAAGTTGCCTCAGATCTATAGATCAGCTTAGGAGATGTGACATCCTAAAAATAAAAGGACAAAATCTTCATTATTACAATCTCTTTGTGGGTATTTCAGTAAATTCAAGGAGACATCATTTTGCTAGATTTATCCCCAGGTGCTTTCTAGTTTTCATTATAAATGGTATATTATTTAAAACCATGCATTTCATTGCTGCTGTATAAAAGTGCTGTGCTATTTATGTATTAACATATACTCCCCACTATTTTTATAGACTGTATCTTTAAATCTTATTATTTCAAGTGTAACACTTGGCCGTTCTGAGTTAGAGTGAAGGAAACTCATGTAACCTGTGTTGCGTTACAGGTGCCCTCCACTAGATCTTCATCTGCACGGCTGTTTCGCTCACCCTTGTCTTGGCTGGTCCAGAGAATTCAGGACCCCAGGACCCCAGAAGCACTCTCTCATTGACTACTTTTTTCTTTCAGGGCAAGAAAAATAATAGTAAAGGATTCATGCACTTTTACTTATGGACTTTATAACCTACGCATTTAACAGAATTACAAAAGTCTGTGTGTTTGAGTACCATGCTTGAGTTAATTTATGTCAAAGGTGTAACACCTTTGTCTACATTCTTTTTTCTTTCTTTCTTTTTTGCATGTGGACGTTCAGTGTTTTCAGCACCAAATTCACATTAGGAGAGAGACCATCTAACCAATATCAATTAAAGAGTATGAGTCAATAATTAAACATTTGCCTAACAGAAAGCACCACGAGTGGATGGGTTCAGAGGTGAATTCTACTGACCATTTTATTAGGAAATACTATTTTCTACACTCTCTCCCAGAATCTAGAAGCACAGCAAATACTAACTCATCCTATGAGGCAAGCACTGCCTGAATACCAAAACATGCAAAGCATTAGAAGAAAGGAAAACTTAAGAATTTTATGAACATAGATTTAAAGATACTGAAAGTATTCGAAATGCAACATATAAAAATAATTATATGTTGGGGCCAGCAGGTGGCATAGTGGTTAAGGTGCTGGACTTTTGACAAAATCTAGTGTCTACTTATGATAAAAACTCTCAGCAAGCCAGTAATGAATGATTATTTTTCAACTTGATAATAAACACCTTCAGAAATTTGGGACCAGCAGATAGCATAGTGGTTACATCACTGGACTCCCACGTAGTCAACCATGGTTTGAGTCCCAGACCCAGAGGCTTACTGGGTAAACTCATGCTGGGCTCATGTGCATGCATGTCCAAAATCCCAAGGGGAGAATGAAGGACAAGGGATTGTGGCATGCCCATTCCCCCTAGGTGGTGATTTCTCACTTTCTGTCTCTCTGCTTCTCTCTGTCTCACTGATGAGTGCATATGCCCTATAGCAAAAATCTCTCAAAAAAGAAAAAAAATTCAGAAATCCTACAACTATCATACTTATTGGTGAGAAACTATATGCTTTTCCACCAAGATCAGGAACAAGACAAAAATGTTCTCTCTCACCACTTCTCTTCAACTTTGTACAGCAAATATCATCAGATAGAAGAAAATAAAAGATATACAGATTAAGGGGTCAGCAGGTGGCATGATGGTTAAGGTGTTGTACTCCCACATGGCCAATGGCAGTTCAAGTCCCAGACCTGGTGGCTTACTTTCTCACTTTCCCTCTCTTTCTGTCTCTCCCTGATGAGTGCATGTGCCCTATAGAAAACTTAAAATAATAATAAGTAAAACAAATAATTTTTTAAAAAGATATACAGACAGAAAGGAAAAAAATAAAATTATGCTTGTTTACAAATGACGTGATTGTTTATGTAGAGAATCTCATAAAATCAGCAAAAACTCTCAGAACTAGTAAGTGATTATATTAAGGTTGCAGTTTCATGTATAAAAGATCATTGCTTTTCTATATCCCAGCAATGTCAATTGGATTTTGAAATTAAGAGTGAACTGTTTACATTAGCACTCCTCCACCCAGCAAAGAAAAGAAATACATAAAAATAATTGCTTAGGTATAAATCTAACAAAATATGTACAAAGTATGTTTGAGAAAAACTACTATCCTCCAATCAAAGAAATCACAGAAAGAAAGATAGTTCATGTTCACGTATAGGAAGACCCTAATATTAAAATATTAGTTCTTCCCAAGTTGATCTATAGATTCAATACAATCCTAACCAAAAAACTAGTAAGCTACTCTGTGGAAATCAACAAATTATTCAAAAGTTTATGAAGACTCAAAAAAAAAAAAAAAAAAAACACAATAATGAAGAAAAAAGTTGAAGACTAAAACTCTAGACTTCAGAAAGTGCTACAAAGCTAGTAACCAAGGCAGTGCGGTATTGGCAAAAGAAGAGGCAAATACATGAACGAAACAGAATAGAATATCCAGAAAGAGACTCAGGCAAATTCATTCAACTAAACTTTGGCAACTTGATAGAGAAGTCACTCCTCAGTGGTGTCTCTTTGTCTCTCACTTTCTGTCTCTCTGGTGAGCACAGGTGCCCTACCTAAAAACTCTCAAAACAAAATAAATCAAAATATTGAAAGGCCTAGACACAGGGCATTTGATGAAATGACTAGCACTTACTAGTTTCCCTGTGACTGAATTGCATGGCAGTTTGGAGATCCTAGCATTTGACTTCTTTTTTTTTTTTTGAGAGGATTTTGCTATAGGGCGTGTGTGCTCACCAGACAGACAGAGAGAGACATAGAGACAGAAAGCGATAAATCACCCCCCAGGGGAAATGGTCACGTGGCAATCCCTTCTCCTCTCTCCTCTCGGGATCTTGGGCACGCACGCACACACGCCCGGCGTGAGTTTTAAGCCACCGGGTCCGGGACGCGAACCACAGTCGACTACGTGGGAGTCCAGCGATATAGCCATTACGCTAACTGCTGGTTCCCGCATTTGACTTCTTACCAGAAGGTCAGTAATGTTTAAAAATGAAACAGGTGGGACCAGCAGGTGGTGTGGTGGTTAATGTTCTGTGTTCCACTTTGTGGACTCTGTGGTTCAAATCCCTGATCCAGCAGCCCAAAAAACACACTGGGCACGTGTGCATATGTGTGCATGCCCAAAATCCTGAGAGGAGAATGGAGGAAACAGGACTGTGGTGTGACCATTATCCCAGAGGTGACTTCTCACTTTCCCTCTCTCCTCTCTCTGTCTCTCTCTCTCTCTGGTGAGTGTACATGCTCTATAGTAAAAAAATCTAAAAAAAAAAAAAAAAGAAAAGAAAAGTTCCTGTATGCATCAGTTTTTTACAGATCTCCATGAATTTTAAGGAGAATTGCAGTACAAGAGCCAAGGAAATATTTTCCTTCCAAATTGTGGACTGTTAGAGCACTATTTTCGTTTTAAGGAATTATTTTATTTAACTTTATTTATTTATTTTAATTTGACTGGAGAGGGACAGAATGAGAGAGTCAGAAAGAGAGAGAAATTGAGAAAGCAAGTTGCCAGGTCCGGGACTTGAACCATAGTCAGCCATGAGGGAGTCCAGTGCCCTTAACCACCACCTGCTGGCCCCATAGAGCACTATTTACTAATGTCAATATGGGTGACATGAAAATAGCATAAAATGTTAACTAGGAATGAAATTTTGAGCATTTATTTTTCAATATATACAATTACAAATTCTTTCCCTCCCCACTAAAAAATCCAGCACACACACAGACCAAAGACTGCACCCTCCTCCATTCATCAAGCCACCAACTCAACTGCCTTTGAAGACGGGAACATGAAAGGGACCGTTGCCATTGCCAGCACCACCAGCTGCACCGTGGCATCGTGCCCCTGTCACCAGAAGTACCTGGGAGAATGGAGAGGAGGCAAACTCTGCAGGACAGGATCATGGCGGACACAAGTCTGTACACTTCTGTCAGACCATAGGGAAGCATCGCCCTGACCAGGAGACTCACCTGAAAAAGAAATTAGGCATTAGAAAAGAGAAACCTGGCTGGTACAGAGTGGAAGAAGGTTTGAAAAATGAACTTCCTAACTATGTTATTTCTTTGTTTTCTCCTGTGATAGGTGTGACAGATTGGTTGCACAGAATCGTATTCTCTGACCTGACTTTTGAAATGAAATTAGTCCAACTATTTTTTATCATTCATGATCGACTGTAGCACACACATGTGACAGTGTGAGAGACAAGTGCCCTCCGTGGAGCCTGGTTCCACTACGATCCCCTCCTCCAGTTCTCTAGCACCTCAGGTCTTGTGCACTTGCACACATGCTCAGTGTATTCAGGCCACCAGATCTGGGATTTGAACTATAGTCACCATGTGTGATCTGGCCTCTCTGGAGCAACACGTTACCACTACACAGTGAAGCCAGCACTGTAATTATTTTGGGCTGACTTTATGAAGTCCCCTGGTG
The DNA here is from genome assembly GCA_026018925.1 of Tupaia tana. Lineage (NCBI taxonomy): Eukaryota > Metazoa > Chordata > Mammalia > Scandentia > Tupaiidae > Tupaia > Tupaia tana. The sequence continues at coordinate 659,414 of JAKSZU010000088.1, forward strand.
GTATGAATACATGTTACCCAATATCCGCTTCTAAACCTCATTGTAGTCATTGGACTCAATGCTCGCCTTCCTGAAATGTATTCATGTAAACACAATAAAGCTAACTCTTTAAAAATTTATGTGTGTTTAAAAGAAATAAACATGTATCATAAACTATACTCAACTATTTGAATTGTGCTTCATCTTATAAACTGTGCACTAAATTATGAAATACCCCGTGTGTGCTCCATAAATAATAACACAAACAGGGGATGCTATCAATCTAGGGGTAACATCAGCCAGGGGGTGACCCGAATTACTTCAGATAGCTCAAAATGAGGAGGGTTCTCTAATGAGCCGTTTTCAGTTCTGAGGTTCAGAGTCTTATGGTGCAGATAGAACTTTATCCAAACATGTATGTATTTGCCTTATTTCCTTTGAAGAAATAGATAACAAATTTCTTGAAGGAAAGAAAAGAAAACAACAGACTAAGAAGCAGGTTAATCTGGTTGTATTTGTCCTTCTCTCACATATGTTGTTTATTTAAAATCAATCTGACAGAGTTGAATTTGGTTACTTAAAGGAGGACTGAGCAATGGAAAGTTCCCTTCTAAAAGCCTGAGCTTGACCCAGCTGCAGGGAAGCAGGGGTGGGCTTCCCCGGTGCTACTGGAGCCAGAGGGGCAGGGCCAGGTTCCAGTCCTGCCTGGTCTGCATGAGCCAGGCATGCCTGTCAGCATGCCCATGACCCAGCTGGGGAGGAGACTGTATGTGAGATGTTAAGGGGGTTTATTTCTCTCTCTCTCACACATGAGATAAAAAAAAAAAATTAAATTTTTCGAACCTAATACTACACACACTAATGAAAACATCATATGACATCTTTGTATTTCATTGTTTTTTTTTTTAGAGAGAAATTTTTGCCATAGGACACATGTGCTCACCAGAGAGACAGAGAGATAGAAAGCAAGAAATCACCCCCTAGTGGGAATGGTCATGCCGCAATCCCTTCTCCTCCATTCTCCCCTTGGGATTCTGGACATGCACACACACATGCCTGGCATGAGTTTTAAACCACCAGGTCTGGGACTTGAGCCATGGTCAACTATGTGGGAGTCCTGCGTCGTAACCATTATGCCATCTGCTGGTTCCTAGATCTAAATTTTGCATTATGTTTTGGAAGCATAATATTGCATCTCTACAATTCAGTGGTGCTTGGGGCAGTTAGTAATATACTCTCTAAGAAAATATGATAGATGCAAATAAATCTGCATTCAATTGGAATTTTTAAATTTGATCACAAAAATAATACAGGTACTTAGTTTAAAAAGTCAAATAGCACTAAAAGTTTTACCCTGAAGATCAGCTTTCCATAGCAGCTGTGTGGCTCAAGACAAGGTGTTTAATCTTGCTGTGGCTCAGCTTCCTCGTCTGAGTCAGGGGTAATAATCACATGTCTACCTCAGCGCATCTGCAAGAGCCATGCCGGGCTGTGGCAGAGCGACTGAGGGAGCAGCCACCTACATGCAGGCTCTACTCTGCCCTCCCGACCCCATGAGGCTGAGCCCCTCAGTGCTCCAGCTTCTACTCTCAATTTCATGTGGCCTGTTTGGGGGAGAAAATATGATACGTAGTCACACTGAGTTCAAGCGCTATGACAGGACACAGCAGCAGTGGCAGTCAAGCATGGAAATGGTGGACAGACAAAAAGATACATGGGAAATAAATTCAGTATTTTAATTTTTAAAAAGTTAAATTTTCAAAATTTCAGAAACATCTCTGCGATTTATTTTTCTTATCTTTTATAGAAGTACATAGAATTATTTTCTTGACGATGTGATCCAAACTATTCAAAACACTTTGTAGAGCAGTGTAAGAACCATCTCAGATTGAGCCTGGAATTACAACTTCATTTGTACATCTATCCTGTTCTCAAAAAGGATTTTCCCCACATGAAGCGCTATGTCCATCTTATCATCACTCCAGCGCTTGTGTCTTGCAGCATTTACAAAGCTGGGAAAGCCCGGTGTTATCAGGTGTTACCACTGCCTGGTTCCATGCCCTCAGAAGCGGTCCCTCTGCCAAGAAGATAGGACTTCTCTGCTCCAGATTCATGCGTCAGGCCTCAGGCACCGAAGCTCCGGTAACACTCACCTTGCTGTTCAGGGTGCACTCTGTCTCTGCTGTGGTGGCTCAGCTGTAGCACTCCATGACACTGGGGCCATGCAGAAGCCTGGGATGTGGCTCCTGAGCTGACCCGTACACACCAGTGCGTGCGTGTGCCCATGGCGCTGGTCGGCTGGACACCAGGGTATACACCCTGTAGAGGGTGCCCATTGCTCTGTCTCACTCTCATTCTCTCTTTCTATTCAATGAAAGAATACACACACACACACACACACACACACGTACACACACATATGTGTACATATACATGAACATATACATACATGTATACTCATACACACATATACACGTACATATGCATATGTGCACATGCATATATACACATACATATGTACACATACATATACATGTACACATACACACATACACATAACACACATGCACATATCCATATACATGTACATACATGTGCATATGTACACACATACACATACCTATACACATACATATATACACATGCATACATATATATATATATGTATACATATATATGTATATGTATAAACGAAACAGGGAAGATAGAAAAAAGCAGCCTGTGGGAAGGGAGAGGGACATGGGGAGGAAAGAGAGTGGTTTTGGGAGACATCGTGTTCAGGAGCCACACAGTCTCATTCTGGGAAAACCCGGGAAAGTCCCCAAATCCCTCTCTCTTCACAGACTGCCCAAGTCCTGAGCTCCCCGCCTGCTCGGTAACTGTCACCATGGCATCGGCGTGTCCATTAGGAGCACTGACTTACCGTGACATCAGAGCTCTGCAGAATTGCTGTAAGCAGTGGACAATCTCACACAGCACATTACAGGCATCCTGACAGACTGCTTTTCTGTTCTAATGGTATTTGTGACTACTGGATTTACCTCCCACTGGCTCACCTATCCCAAAAGTTAGCCAACAGTAATCAGTAAGAGTAAAGTTTCTAACTCAGTGATCGAACTCTGTGATCTTAACATTTTTTCTAAGATATAGTCCCCTAATGAAAGCTTTGTTTCTCTTGTATTACAAGTGATCAGCCATTATCCTGAAATGATGTTGTCTCGAACTCTTTGTAAAGCGCTCTTTACAAAACATCATTCCTTTTTTAGAATCACATACTACTTTATTAATATTTTATTTTAACATAATTATAGATGGGCAGGGAATTGCAAAACAGAAATGATGAAAACTGATCCAGAAATGAAAAGAAGATGCAGCATTGGTAGAGAAAGCCATTAAAACCATCATTATAATTATATTCCACATTTTTAAGAAGTTGCAGAAGGGATCAAACATGTCAAAGAGAGTCGAGGAAGACATAGAAAAGCTACAAATTGAAATTTTAGAGATTAAAATAGTTGAGATGCAAAGTCCATGGTACCAGCAGACAACATAGTAGTTATGTCTTTGGACTCTGACATAGTTGACCGTGGTTCAAGTACTGGAACCGGAGGCTTAAACTCATGCTGAGTACGTCTTGTGTGCCTAAAATCCCAAGAGTAGAATGGAGGAAAAGGGATTGCAACATGGTCATCCTCCCTGGAGAGGGTCAGTTTCTCACTTTCTGTCTCTGTCTCTCTGACAAGTACATGCGCCCTATTTAAAAAAAAAAAAAAAAAAAAAAAAGTGCACTGAGTGGGATTAGAAGAAATTAGGCTGCCGTTGATGAATATGGTAATATCTGACCTGACTAACACGTGCCATGTGCATGATGAGAAAACCACATTTCAAGCTGTAAGGATGTACAATGATTAAATGTAAATTAAAAAGCAAACAAACGAACAAACAAGCAAAAAACAGAAAAGAATAGGGCCGGCAGGTGGCATGGTGGTTAAGGTACTGGACTCCCACATGGTGTGACTATGATTTGAGTCCCAGACCTGCCAGCTTGCTCTCTCACTTTCCCTCTCCCTCTGTCTCTCTCTGGTGAGCACACGTGCCCTGTAGCAAGTTTAAAAAAAATAATAATAATAATTGGGACCAGCAGTTAGCGTAATGGCTATGTCGCTGGACTCCCACGTAGTCAACCACGGTTCGAGTCCCGGACCCGGTGGCTTAAACTCACGCCGGGTGCATGTGCGTGCGTGCCCAAGATCTCGAGAGGAGAACGGAGAAGGGATTGCGGTGTGGCCATCCCCCCTGCGGGGTGATTTCTCACTTTCTATCTCTCTGTCTCTCTCTCTCTGTCTGGCGAGTGCATGCGCCCTATAGCAAAAACCTCTCAAAAAATAATAATAAATAAATAAAGTTAAATACATAATTGTTTTTTTTTAAAGACATATATTCAGATGTCATCTTGATTCTGAAAGTGGGACTACAGAGGAAATTGAGCTGAGGGAATCCTTTTTCCTCTCTAAAAGGGAAAAAATACATCACTTCCAAACATCTATGGGAACAAAACACACACACACACACACACACACACACACACACCTTATTTTACAAAATGAAGCTAAGTGGGCTTCAGGTGTGCATATGTGGACATTGGAGTCTGATTTTATAGTAATCTAAGACTTTATAATAATCTAAGACTTTAATCCAAAAATGTGCTTCCCCTTTGAAACAACCTCTTCAGGAGGCCATGTATTTTTTACAATATTTTAAAATTTTTATTTACTTATGGGGCCAGCAGACAGCGTAGTGGTTACATTGCTGCATTCCCACATGGCCAACCACAGTTCAAGGCCTGGACCTAGAGGCTTGCTTCCTTACTTTCCCTTTCCCTCTCTCATTATGTCCCTCTCTGATCAAATTAAAGTAAATACAATTAAATAAATAAAGTTAAAAAAAGAATTTAGAAAGAATAGAATTTGAGAGGTTTTTGCTATAGGGTGCATGTGCTTGCCACACAGACAGAGAGAGACATAGAGACAGAAAGCAAGAAATCACCCCTCGGGGGGATGGTCACCCTGCAATCCCTTCTCCTCCATTCTCCTCTCGGGATCTTGGGCACGCACGCACACCTGCCAGGTGTGAGTTTTAAGCCACCGGGTCCGGGACACGAACCGCGGTCGACTACGTGGGAGTCCAGCGACATAGTCATTACACTAACTGCTGGTTCCCTAGAAAGAATAGAATTTATAACTTATCTCAGAAAACTTACTAATGAGTAATAGCTTCTCATTGCCTTATTTATGTCAAAACAGAAATGTTTCACCTTTTTTATAATTTTTAATTTATTTTTAATTTATTTATTTTTTGTTGTCCAGAGGGAGAGAAAGGAAAGCAAGAAACCAAGACACCAAGTCTGGGACTCAAACCATGGTCAGTCATGTGGGAGTCCAGCACCTGAACCACTATGCCACCTGCCAGCCTCATTGTCTCAATGTTTCTATGTGTGCCATAATTTAATTGATCTCCTACAGCAGAACGCATATCATGAGTGGCTGACAGGATATTTTTCTAGGACAGTCCTGTTTAAAGTAAGACTGACTTGTGTTTAGATTAATATCATTGGGTTTTTAAATTTTGATAGTAATTTCAGTCCAGTAAGTGCCCTTTCTGAAGATATAATTGGTAATTCATTAGTAATGTTCTTCTTTCTTTTTTTTTTTTTTTTTTTTTGGAGAGGTTTTTGCTATAGGGCGCGTGCACTTGCCAGACAGACAGAGAGAGACAGAGAGAGAGAAAGCGAGAAATCACCCCCCAGGGGGGATGGTCACACTGCAATCCCTTTTCCTCCATTCTCCTCTCAGGATCTTGGGCACGCACGCACATGTGCCCAGCGTGTTTTAAGCCACCGGGTCCGGGACTCGAACTGTGGTTGACTACGTGGGAGTCCAGCAACATAGCCATTACACTTACTGCTGGCCCCAGTAATGCTCTTCTGTGAGTGCCATGCCAAACTTACTGTAGTTTTTTTTTCTTAGGTTTACAAGTACATGGTTATTTGTATATATAAATACTGGGGAAATCCCTTCACTTCTCAAAACTAATAAAAAAGCCGCATTCCTGGGGTCTGACATACAAACGCCCCTCCTCCTTAGTGTGTGCGGCTGGGTGAGCTTGGCAGCCTTGTCCATACTCGCAGGGGTGCACAGCGGGCCAGTATTATTGTGATGGCTGGAGCTCTGTGTGTGGACAGGGCAGGCTGTGTGTATGTATGTATATATACACACATGCACATGCAGAGACACATATGCACACACACATGCACGCAAATGCACATGGAGTACATATACACATGCACATGCAGAGACACACATGCACATACACATGCACACACACCTATACACACTAACACGCACACACAGACACACACACACAGACACACACTCACACACACCAGGAGCCACTCCTGAGCCCTCAGGCCTGAGTCACAGCGGTGACTGTGTGGCACAGACAGCCAGGGCCAGAACCGAGGGCAGACCTTCCCCAGAGCAAGCTCATGTGGAGAACGACACTTGGAAAGACCCTGAGTGGTGGCTGGGGTGAGAAACTGTGTTGCACACGGGACAAGTGGACGAGTCCGGCAGAAAGTCAGCATCCTGAGTCCTCCTCGCGGTGCCATGGCTGCCGGCCACTCAGATCTCTGCTCCCTGCCACGCGAGGTGGGCACAGCTCAGACTCATATGGGTGGGAACCAGTGTCAGGTAACTGTCCGCAGCATCCCTGCTACTCACAGCTCGCTGAGGTTTAAAAGCAGAACGCGTCTCAGCTCCATCGCAGCAGGGCCTGGTATTAGCAGCTGCTGGTTGGAGCACATTAAAGTGCTTGGTTTATTTTACCTGATTCGTTGCTACTTATTTACTTATTAGAGGTGTTTACCTTAGGGTGCGTGTGCTCGCCAGAGAGGGAGAGACCACGAGAGGGAAAGTGAGAAATCCTCCCATGCACACTGGAGGATGGCTATGCTGCAATTCCTTCTCCTCCATCCTCCTCCTGGGGTCTTGAGCATGCACACACGTCTGGCATGATTTCCAAGCCACCAGATCTGGGACTTGAACTGTGGTTGCCATGTGGGAGTCCAGTGACGTAGCTGCTATGCCGTGTGTTGACCCCAATTCGTTGCTATGTACATGTGAACATTTAGCCCCTCCCTGGAGGGGTTTCCTGCCTGACACAAAGACACGCTGCCAGAACCTGCTCACGAAGCCGACTCTCCTGCAGTGGACCAGGCTGTGGTCTGCCCGGCAGAGCCCACAGTGCAGGCGCAGCCCTTCTATAGAGATGCTGACCGGGTCTGGATAAACAGCTAGCCTCTGACTCGGGCTACATGCCCTCTTTCTCCTCTGGGTCTTGGTGCTGCAGGACTCAGAGCAAGACTCGCTGTTCAGTGTCGCTGGCAGCCTGTAAAATCGGGAAGTCTTGAGTGGCCTGACCACAAGTTTCCTCCCACTGCGCTCAGCCAAGCAACCTGCTTATCCCAGGGACCAGGTGAAGTTCCTGCTTGTCCCTGATGGTGACCTGGGGGTCCTGCCAGCCCACAGAATGCTGCGACAAACCAGTTCTGGCCTCCTGCATGAACCAGGTGCACACTGCTTCCCGCTATGCCCCATCCCACCTGCTCCTGAGTGCAGCCACGTGTCCCTGCTGCCCTGTACACCTGTGACTACAGACCGCTGTCCCCTTCTCCAGCCCGTGCCAGCTACCATGTAAAGGCCTTCCCTGACAGTGAGGGGTGCAGGGACCACTTGGAAGAGCTTGTCTACACTCTCCTCCTCCCTCCAGTGTGGTCACGTGTGCCCTAGGGAGACGCCAGGCTCTGGTGCAGACGACACACAGCCCTGGTGGGTGTCAATGCAAATGACCACACTCGGGAAAGTTTCAAGGCTTATTCACAGCAAAATTGGGAGCGCCCATGCCCATGGGCACGATCCCTGGGGCCCTGAGGAAGTGTTCCAGGGCTAGAAACAACCGCAGTTTGGTTTAGTTCTGAGAGCAGGGACACAAGCCCAGCTGTAAATCCATGCGTGCAGTTTTCATACTGGCCCGGGCCCGAAAGGTGAAACTTCTAGAAGCCAGGAGCTTGTCGGTTATACGTGGGTTTAGAAATTCTTAGGTTGGTAATTGGTTGAAAGCACAAACCTTTGTCTCTAAAGGACTCAGAGTCAGCAGAAACGAGTCTGAGTTGAACAGAGCCAAGGAATCGCGCGATGCCGTGCAGGCGGGGTGTGGGCAGCATCCGGCTGTCGCTGGATCACAGAGCTTGGGGTCAGGAAGAACTGCCTGGTAACTGCCCCAGGCTTCCCAGGCCTCCGGGAAACACAGAAGAAAGGGAGGCGCTCATTCAGTCCTCACAGGGCCAGGCCAGGCCAGTGACTCTCCTCACGGTACGTTCTTTTCTGACTCCCAGAGCACATTACAGGGTCAGAGACAGACACGGGGGAAGAGCTCCCCAGTAGGACGTGGTCATGTCGCAATCCCTTCTCCTCCATTTCTCCATTTGGTCAGGATTTGGGGCACACGCACATGCACCCAGCATGTTTTTCTTTTTCTTTTTAATATTTTTGCCATACGGTGTATGGGTTTGCTGGAGAGGAGAGAGACAGAGAGAGGGAAAGTGAGAGATCACCTCCCAAGGGGGGATGGCCATGCCGCAATCCCTTCTCTTCTATTCTCCTGGGATTTGGGGTGTGCATGCACACAGACCTGGCATGATTTTTAAACTGCAGGGCCTGGGACTTGAACTGTAATCAGTTCAGCATACCACCATACCACCTGCCAGCCCTGCCCAGCCTGTTTTTCGAGACACCAAGGCCGGGGGACCAGCAGTTGGCATAATGGCTATGTTGCTGGACTCCATGTAGTCGATTATGGTTCAAGTCCCAGACCCGGCAGCTTAAACTCACATCGGGCACATGTGTGTGCATGCCTAAGATCCTGAGAGGAGAAAGGAGGAGAGGGATTACGGTGTGGCCATCCTCCTGGGGGGTAATTTCTCTCTTTCTGTCTCTCTGTCTCTCTGTCTCTCTCTGTCTTTCTGGTGAGTGAATGCACCCTCTAGCAAAAACCTCTCCAAAAAAAAAAAAAAGAAAGAAAAAGATACCAAGGCCAGGATTTGAACCGTGGTCAACCACGCGGGATCCTGCTTCCCATGTGCAGGCCTCTTCACCCTCCAATGTCTGGAGGTGTCTCTCGGTGTTGGCTCTGTTCTTCCAGCCCCACTCTCCTCATCCCTTTTCACATTCCTGTCCCCCGAGTCCCTCCCAGTTTACCTATTATCCTGCTGGTTATGGGTTTACACAGTCGAGTCTTCCCCTGGTACTCTGGTTTCAGACCATCCCCCAACGGCATGCACGGGCCATTGCGCTCAGCATGTGGAAGGCCTCGTGCTGTCCAGCTCTTTCCTGCCCTGCTCATGTCGCCCAGCACCTACAGTCACTGACACCCCTGAGCCCACTTCTCGGGGACGCGCCTCCTCCTGGGTCCTCCGTACTCAGGCCCTCCCCCACACCTCTCTCATTTTGCCGTAGTTCTCCATGCTCCGCCGTAGGAGAGAAAGTTTATAAAGTAAACCTGGGACTCGACAGCTCTCCTAACTGCCAACAGACATCACTTACCACAGTCGCAATTTCTCTTCAATCGCCTGCCATTTTATGACTTCTTTTTATTTATTTATTTATTTGAGAGATTTTTGTTATAGGGCACATGTGCTCACCAGAGAGAAGGAAGGTGAGAAATCATCCCTTGTGGGGATGGTCACACTACAATCCCTTGTCCTCCATTCTCCTCTCAGGATTTTGGGCACACACACACTAACCCAGCTTGAGCTTTAAGCTGCAGGCACATGAGTTTTTTGTTTTGTTTTTAGAGAGTTTTGCTATAGGGCATGTGTGCACACCAGAGAGACAGAGAGACAGAAAGTGAGAAATCACCCTCCAGGAAAGATGGCTGTGCTGCAATCCCTTCTCCTCCATTCTCCTCTTGGGATTTTGGGCACACACACATGAGCATGAGTTTTGAGCTGCTGGGTCTGGGACTCAAACTGCAGTCGACTATGTGGGAGTCCAAGAAATGTAACCATTGCACTATCTGCTGGTCCCATTGTGCATGAGTTTTAAGACACTGGGTTTGGGACTCAAACCACAGCTGACCATGCGGGAGTCCAGTGCCATGACCACCTTCTGGCCCCTGGTTTCTTTTTTTCTTTCTTTTGCCATAGGGTACATGCAGTTGCCAGAGAGAGACGGAGAGAGTGAAAGTGAGAAAACAACCCCTAAGGAGGATGACCATGCTACGATTCCTTCTCCATTCTTCTCCTGGGATTTTGGGAACAAACACACACACACCCAGTGTGATTTTCAGGGTGTCATGTCTGGGACTCGAACACATTCGACAGTGGATGTCTGGAGCCTTAACCACCGTGCCATCTGCTGGTCATGCTTGCTCCTCATTTCAACAAGCTGCTGGGTGCATTCATTTGTGCAGGTGGGAGGGGTGGACAGGGGCATCTATCCTGTCTGAGATATCCTGGCCAGAGGGGCTGTTGAGGGCTTTGAGCTTCTAGACTTCTGTTTCTAGAGGCACCCTCCTGTGGTGGTGCTCCTTTAGAATCAAATCCTAGTGCCAGGCAAGTCCTTCCTTTGTGTGGCTCCATGCCAGCCTCCCATCTTGTCTGATTGCCCCCTCACACTGCCCGCCTTCACACTGGGGTCTCCCCACAGTGGCCCCATGAGCCCCCTTGCCCAGAGCACCCCTCCGCACCTTCCAGCCAGGCTGCACCCAGGGCTCCTACATGCTGGGGCCTGCATCTCCCGTTCAGGAACTCGCAGTCCCTTTCTGTCCTCTGGATCTGTCCGCAGTGGCCTAGCGTGTTCTGACGAGCACAGCCGAGTCTGCAGTGGGTGGGGCCTGGGCACAGCAGTGTCTCCTCTGAGGCCTTAGCAGGCTTTTTCCCTGTCTCCGGCGTCATAGGCGGTTAACTGGTGCTGGTGAATCCACCACAGTCATCCTGGCTCAGGCTCTGAGTGCTCACGGGGACCCCAGCAGGCTGTGAACATGTGGTGCCTGCCTTCCCCTGCAGTTCTGGCTCATGGCGTCTTGTCCCGACCCCTCCTGTACTGCTTTTGGGTTTCCTCTTCGTGAATGGTTTTAGTTTTCATGGGAGCGTTTTCCTTGGCAGGTTCCCTTCTGAAGTGATAGCCGCCTTCTGGCACAGCAGACCTTCCCAGTCGACTCAACAGGGGGCTCCTGTTCCCTTTCTAAAGCCTCATTCTCTTGCCAGAGCAAGGGCTGTCAGAGGGTCCTCAGTGAATGCCTCTCTTTTCTGCTTTTCAAAACAAACCAGGAGAGGGACCAGCAGTTAGCATAATGGCGATGTCGCTGAACTCCCATGCAGCCGACCACGGTTCGAGTCCCAGACCCGATGACTTAAACTCACGCTGGGCGTGTGTGCGTGCATGCGAGCGCGCACACCCTATAGCAAAAATCTCTCAAAAAAAAAAAAAAAAAAAAAAAAAAAAAGCCAGGAGTGATGGAATCATGTGTAAGAGGAGCTGAGGCTCGTTTTGAACAAGTTGGCAGTCACCTTGGAAGTGCCCTGGGCCAGCTGTGGTGCCACAGCCTGGGACCCTGACACACCGGGCCATGCGGACGGTCCAGCTTTGTGTCCCAGGTCTCTCCGCACACAGCAGGTGTGCAGGCCGGCCCGTGCTCTGGGCTGGGCTGCAGCCAGACTGTGGCACGATGAGCCTGCTCTGAGTGCTTGCTTCTTCTCACTCATAGGAGAGATACATGAATAAGCTTTTAGGAAGAATTTGGTTTTAAACTGGGAATGTAAGAGAAATGCATTAGGATTTTCCTTTTTCTTTTGCTTAAATTAGGTAAAAATCTTGATTGGGACAGTAACATTGTATATTCTTATTTTGCAACTAAATAATTAATAGCAATTATACAGGGTTGGCCCTGTAACTTAGTGGTTAAAGGAGCTGATTCTCACATAGCTGACCACAGTTCAAGCCTCAGCCCCGGCAGCTTGAAAAACACATGCCCCAAATCCTGCAGGATGGAGAAATGGAGGAGAGGGGATTGCAACGTGACCATAGCCCATTGGGGGTGCTTTCTCCCTCCCTCCCTCCCTCTCTCTCTCTCTCTCCCTCTCTCTCTCCCTCTCTCTCTGCAGTGAGCATGTGCTCTCTCAGAAGTTTAAAAAGAGTAACAGCATTTTTTTTTCATTGCAAAATATTTTTTCCAAGTGGTTTTTGCAGTGAGACCCCTATATCCTTGTTATCTATGTATAAAGGTGGAGAGGTTCCTTCTTCCAGCAGTGGAATGGAATCTAGGCACGCCCCCCTCATTGTCTCTTAGTAGGCCTCTTCAGCCCACAGCATTGCTACTCTCTATGGGTCCTTCCATCTTGTTCCCATTTTTTTTCATCTATTCCTGGCCTGGAAACACACAGGGCTCAGTGATTTCTAATCGCAGTGGAAATCCCAGATGAGCCTGGCTCAGCACTAACTTTAGAATAGGAAGAAAACTACTACACGCTTTGTCTCAGGTTCTAGATCGCGAGGTTGATTTAATTCCACACATAAACAGATCGTGCGTGTGTCAGAAAACATTGTTGACTCAGTTTTGGCTAGTACTTACTCACTGAGTTGGTGAGAAGGGGGAGAGCACTTTTCCTGGTAGTTGAGAGAGCCAGACTGCCTGAGGCGCTGCTGTGGGACCTGGGCTGGAACTTAGTCCCTGGAATGAGTGGTGCCTTCACATGTAAATTGAGGATGTACTTCCTACAGTGCTGGTTTGTTCAGAGAGTGGAATGGGATTATGTGATTATTGTGTGAAGTGCTTGGGACTCTGCCTGTCCCTTCAGAAAGCTTCCTAAAGATTAGCCGAGGTAATGACTGTTCCCACCCAGTCAGCACCTGAGCACTGACATACTGTAATGTGGGAGACACAAGTGCTCTTACTGCAAGGCAGTTCACTTACTGACGAAAACACAGATAGGAGAGATGAATGGCAGTCACAGGGAAGGCGGGCCGAGGAGACAGACCATCAACAGAGCCCTAACCACGGGGCATGGGCACTTTCCTGATAGCTGAGGCGATGATGTTGTGAGTTCTTTAAAATCCTTTGGCATCTAGAAAATAGTGTGCATGGCCAGCGGGTGGTGTGATGGTTAAGGAGGCTGGATCACATATGCCGGCTGCACAGTTCAAGTCCCAGACCCAGAGGTTTGAAAATTACCCTGGGCATCTGTGCGTGCATGCCCAAAATTGTAAGCAGGAGAATGGAGAAAGGATTGTGCTGTGACCATCTCTCCAAGCCCCCATGGTGTGATATCTCACTTTCTCTCCCTGTCTCTCTTTCTGTCTTTCACTGGGAAGTGCACATGCCCTATAGAACAAACAAACAAACAAAAAGGAAAGGAACCCATTTCTAAGCAGTACCCAAAGCGGTGTGCAGAGATTTCACTGAGGGCCAGATCTGACAGCTGCCCCTCTGCAGAGGGGCGGGCTGCAGCGGGAGCATGTGTGTGTGTTTAAGATGCAGGCTTTTCACAGTGAGATGCCACCTAACCCCAGTCCGAATGGCTAAGATTAATAAAAGAAGAATGATACGTGCTGGTGAGGCTGTGGGGAAAGGGAACTCTCCTACACTTTTGATGGGAATGTAAATTAATTCAGTGATGACAAGGTGTTTGGTGATTTCTTTGACTGGCCTAACATGTAGGGTATTCATGCTAGGAAAATTCATTTTCAATGTTGTAAAGTATACAGTGATTGAATGTTAAGAATAAGAGAAAAAGATGCAGGTTTTTTGGGCTGAAAACTTTCATATAAATCAGTGGACCAATGTGGCCGCAGGAAAGGTACATGCAGCCTCAGACTCCAGCAAGTGGGGGCATTGCCGCTGGGGCCAGCCTGGGCCCTGCAGTGGGCACTAGCCAACACAGAGGGAGGCAGAGCCTCAAGGACCATGCCAGGAACATTCAACATTCCCTTTTCAGCTAATCTGAGAAGGACAGTAACTATATTCACCCAACTACATTTTATAACCTTACGAATAATTCCTTTGATCTATTTATAGTTTTGTTTTCATAAATCAATGTCCCTTTCCCCCCTCTTACCTCCCAGTATCTGTGAAGAGACCTTAGCCAGGAGCAGGATATTTGCAAATGATCAAGTTAAACTGCGGTCATTAGGGTGGGCCCTAACCCAGGATGACCACATCCTTTCACAAGGGAGGAACCTGGCCACCAGTGCACACAGGAAGGGGTTCCTGTGAAGATGACAGCAGAGACGGGGGGATATTTCTGCAAACCAGAGAGTGCCAGGGATGCCTGCGAACCACCAGGAGCTGGGAGAGGAGCTGGGAGCACAATCTCCCTCACAGTCTTGTCTCGGAGACACCTGATCTCCAGCCTCCAGCTCTGGGAGACCAGGGATTCTGGCAGCCTAAGTCTGGGGGCTTTGTTGCAGTAGCCCTAGCAAATGCGTACACAGCTACACTAGGTATCCCAGCCCATACACAAAATGGAAAGGGAAATGAGTCTATGCTGGCCTTTTTCACACTCTGAATCTGCTTGAGTTGGAAATGTGGGTGGGCGAGGTTGTGGTGGAGTGCAGAGGGGTCCGCTCTGCTCTGAGGCAACTGAGTTGGTGCCATGAGCCCTGGGAACAGTGGCCAGGGGAGCAGAGGCTCCTGTCCACTGGGCCTGGATAAGTTCCTCTGAAAAGTAACTGGCATGTGCAGAGGCTAGCGCTTTCATCCAGACCACTACCCAAGCTACAGGAGAAGTACACTTGGCCTGAGTGCACCAAGGGACCGCGGGTGAAGAGCGCAGACTTTAAGGCCAGAGACCACTGGGTTGAAATCTTGCTTCTCCACACACTCGCTCCAAGACCTCAGGGGTCAGATGGAGAAGCAGTTCCTTGGAAGTAGTTCTATCGCTGGACTCCCATGTAGCCAACCACAGTTCGAGCCCCGGACCCGGTGGCTTAAACTCATGCCAGGCATGTGTGCGTGTGTGCCCAAAATCTCCAAGAGGAGAATGGAGGAGAAGGGACTGTGGAGTGGCCATCCCCACTGGGAGGTGACTTCTCACTTTCTGTCTCTCTGTCTCTCTCTGTCTTTCTGGCCAGCACATGCACCCTACAGCAAAAACTTCCCTCCCCCAACCCCTGAAAAAAAGATCCCATCAGTTCAGAACTTACTTGAGCTCTGGATCCCAGGCAACAAAATCCCCTTACCATGTTCCAGGGGCTCCCTGTATCCTTCTGACTCTTGCAGCAACCTGAGCCATCGAGCCATTGCGACCACATCCACAGGTGAGACATGTCACTCATGAGTGCAAGCCCATGCGAGCCAGGGCTCTGCATTTTCTTCCACCACTCATTGGTCCCAGGGAGCCCCCATGAAGCTCTGAGCATGGCATGAAGGAGAGAGGGGTGGCAATGTGGGAGTGTCCCCCTCACTTTTGTGTGGTAAAATTCAGTTGCTAGCTTGATGACACTGAGAGGGTGGAGATTTAATCTATGGGACTGAAATGAGGTGACTAGGATTAGGTGGGTCACCAGGGTGGGGCCCCCATGACTGAAACCTGATGGAGTCATAGAAGGAGAGAGACTGGAGCGCACTCTGGTCTCACGCCATGTGCCCTGTGCCTCTTGGAGGCTGCAGAGAGGCCCACCAGCAGGGATGCCCTCATGGCTGTGGCCCAACCTGTCCTCCAGGACCCGGGTGGGATAGCCTCCACTCTCTGTCCATTCCCCAGCCTGTGGTATTCCCTTACAGCAACAGGAAAGTGGACCAGAACAAGGGTCTCCATCAGAGGTGCTGGACAAGTGCTCCATATGCACAGTGACATTCCCCCACAGCAAGCCCTCAGGCTAACTGCTTTATGTTCATTTACCATTTCCTTTCCAGATTTTGTAACTTATCTCTTTTTGCTCATTTATGCACTGAGATTGCAATAATTTTCAATGGGTCAGAATTACTGTTTCTGTATGTTTATGTGTAATATATAATCTATAGATATTATATGGATTAATTATTGCAAAAATTACCTCCATTTGTTGTACATTTATTTTATACACAATTTTCCCTAACCTACAAAATTTATGAAATTCCATGTTAACAAATCAATCTTTTCTTTCCTTTGTTTTAAAGCCAGGAATAAGCTTACTTAGAAAAGTTAGTTACAGGTTTTAGCTTATTTGAATTTGGCTTTTTAAAATTTATTTTTGGAACACCCTGAGTATTTTGGTTCCTGCTCCTTTTTTAGAAAGTGTAGCATGGCTGGCTCTTTGAGAGACACTGATATAGGTCTGATTGGAGGCTCAAGACAGCAGGTGTCCAGCAGGCTGACCCTAGGCCAGAGACAGTGGCTCCTGAAGGCCACGGCTGTTCTGGGCAGCAGCCCTATTCTGTCTCCTGTGGGGACCGCGGGTCTCTGTTCTGAGAGGAGCATTTCTCTGCAACGCCAGGAGGGCTCCACATCTACCAGGTCTTTGCTGGAAGCTCTTGTCTCACAGAGCAGCAGAGACCAGTTGAGCTCCTGCATTGTGTCACCTTCAGCAAGTGTCCCTGTGCACACTGGACCACCCTGTGTTGTCACTTGGCACACCTTGACATGTAGGAGGCACTCACAAAATACCAATGAGAGAATGGATGAATGAGTTTCCCTAAAGTCACACCCTGCCATCTCCCACCCCAGCTCCTACCCACACTCAAAATTGCTCCCTGCAGAGCCAACAGCAAAGACCGATGCCACATGGAACCAGTCTGGCCCAGGGCATCAAACTTGCTGGTCAATGTTATTCACGTATTGTTTTGAAAAGGTCAGAAGAAGTCGTGCCTAAATTCATGGCTTGTGCTGGACTTCCTGGTGTGTTTCTGGGACTCAAGCAGAAGTAGCAGGGATGGAGGGAAAGTGAGAAATAACACTCCCTCAAAGAGTTTACCACACTGCAATTCCTTCCCCTCCATTCTCCTCTTGGGATTTTGGGCATGCACGCACACAGGCCTAGCATGATTTTCAAGCTGCCAGGTCTGTGACTTGAACTGTGGTCATCCATGAGGGAATCCAGCACTTCAACCCTACCTTCTGGCCCTATGGGATTAGTGTCTTTGAAAAAGAGAAAACGATACAAGATCTCTCTGTCTCTCCCCACCATGTGAGGACACCACAAGAAGGTGGGTGTCTGCAGATAAGGAAGAGCTACCTCACTGAAGTTCATCTGAGGTGCCTGGGATGTCGACTTCCCCACTCAGAACTGTGAGAAGAAATGTGGACTAGGGACCAGAAGTTAGCGTAATGGCTATATCGCTGGACTCCCACGTAGTCGACCGCAGTTTGAGTCCCGGACCTAGTGGCTTAAACTCAACGCCGGGTGCGTGTGTGTGCGTGCCCAAGATCCCGAGAGGAGAACGGAGGAGAAGGGATTGTGGCGTGGCCATCCCCTCTGGGGGGTGATTTCTCGCTTTCTGTCTCTCTGTCTCTCTCTGTCTGTCTGGTGAGTGCACACGCCCCATAGCAAAAACCTCTCAAAAAAAAAAAAAAACAAAAGAAAAGAAATGTGGACTCAGCCACCCAGTCTGCGGCATTCATTACAGCAGCTCAGACGACAGACAGCGGGGCCTTTCATCCCACTTGGGTATCTGCCCCGTGTTGTCACACAGTCTCAGGTGAGCGGGGGTCCCTTAACAAGGCACCACAACAGTCACCAGGACAGAAGATGTGACACCATGTCTCAGTCTGTTCCAGCTGCTCCAGTGAAATGCCAGGGACTAATTTATAAAGAAGAGAAGTTTATTTCTCACAGTTCTTAAGGCCGACAGGTCTAAGATCAGGGTGCTGGCAGGTTCGGCATCTGGTGAGGGCCTGGTCTCTGCTCCCAAGAGGGTGCCTTGAATGCTGTGTTCTCGTACGGCAAAGTGATGGAAAGGCATACAGGGCCACAACGCCTGGACAGCTTCTCCACGCCTCTGCTGTGTGGCCACTGACTGTTCATAAGGCACAGTCCTCATGACCTAGTCACCTCCCAAAGCCCCTTCTAATACCGTCACCTTGGTGATTAGGTTTCAGCCTGTGACTTTTGGAAGGACACATACAGCTCCCCTTTTTCCCAGATAAACACCCCCTTTTAAAGATGAGTGACTGTGGGCCAGCAGGTGGCATAGCAGTTAAGGAGCTAGATTCCCATGTGGCCGACTGTGGCTTGAGTTCTGGACCTGGTGGCTTGAAAGTCACAACAGGCATTCGTGAGTGCCCCAAATCCCAGGAGAATGGAGGAGAAAGGACTGCGGTATGGCCATTACCCTGGGAGGTGATTTCTTACTTTCCCTCTCACTGTCTCTCTCTGACCAGTGCCTGTGCCCTTATGGCAAAACCTTAAAAAAAAAAATAAAAAGAATGATGAAGATCTATTGTATAACATGATGGCTACAGATAATAACAATGCATTGTGTACTTAAAAAGCATTAGTAGGGTAGGTTTTAGAGGTCTTCATTAAAAAATGATCAGTATATGAGATAATACATGTTAATTAGCTCGATATAGCCAATGCACCATGTATAAATATACCAGAACATCACATTCTGCACCATGAACATATGTAATTTTTACTAATTAGGAATAACAAAATAGCTGGCCCAAGGGGTGGCACAGAGCTGGCACGACTGGGCCCACACAGGAAGGGTCACGGGTTTGGTCTGGGACTCGCCCTGAGCACTCGGCCGTGTCCGTGATCTGTGCTGGCTGAGACTGGGGTGGGCTGGGGCCTGTGGACCCTGTTGGGGTGCTCGTCTCTGTGTCTCTCTCTCTCTGTCCTCTCAAGCCCGACAGCTAACTTCCTGATTAGAGGGTTAATTAGGACAACATACCCCAGTGTAGTCTGTCTCTGTGTCTCTTTCTCATTGAAGAAATAAAAAACGGCCAGAAATATAAATGCTGTTGCCTCTTTACCAAATTATAAGCATAGTACTTTGCGGTCATGTTGCCCAGTGAGCTCTCCTTCCCGGTATCCAGGTGGGCTTCTGCACAAGGCCCTGGGCTGCAGCAATGGCAGGGGAGGCAGCCCGCACCAGTCCTCAGGGAAACCATCCCAGGGGTGGTTTATTTCTCCTCCTCACAGGCTCAAAAACCCTAGAGTGAAAGGGTGACATGGACAGGGGTGTTCAGAGTGGAAATGCTGGGGGATATTTTTCAATCAGAGTCTACACCTGGGAATAAATACCACTTGCTGCTAGAATGAGACAGGCTAACTTTGACTTTTTCCTTATTTTTCCATCTAACCCTTTTTTTTTCTTTTTGGAGAGGTTTTTGCTTTAGGGCACATGTGCTCACCAGAAAGACAGAGAGAGACAGAGAGACAGAAAGTGAGAAATCACCCCTGGGGGGAATGGCTACGCTGCAATCCCTTCTCCTCCATTCTCCTCTCACAGAAGCACCAGGTATGAGTTTAAGCCACTGAGTCCGGGACTCGAACCGCAGTTGACTACATGGGAGTCCAGTGACATAGCCATCATGCCAACTGCTGGTCCCTCCATCTAACACTTTAAGAGCAGCAAAACTCCTCGCTTGAGGAAGCTGAAGGAGATGCGGGAGGTTTTGTTATGGGAACCGTCGTCCTCCATTGTGTTTTGCTCCTTTTAGAGAAGAATCAGTAAAATTTTTATTTATTTATGTATTTATGGAGAGGTTTTTGCTATAGGGCACGTGCACTCACCAGACAGAAAGACAGAGACAGAGAGTCAGAAAAAGAGAAATCACTCCCTAGGGGGGATGGCCACACTGCGATCCCTTCTCCTCCCGGGATCTTGGGCACACACACACACACACACACACACACACACACGAGTCCGGAGTGAGTTTAAGCCACCGGGTCCAGGACTCCAACTGCGGTCAGCTACATGGGAGTCCAATGACATAGCCATTATGCTAACTGCTGATCCCAAGACTCAGTATAATTAAAAGTAAGCTCTTTGGCAATGTTAATAAAATTGATAAGTCTATCAGACTGATGTGTCAGAAAAGAGGACACAAATTGTTAAAAGGAGGAGTGAAAGAAATCACTGCAGGCTCTGCAGACATTAGGAAGGGAATTAGGAAACTCCGCCGCGCCTCGCCGCCGACTCTGTGTCAGGACACCTGTGTGAGGCCTGACCAGCTTTCGGGTGTGGGGATTGTGGCTCTCAGTCGGCGTGTCCTTCCTGCAGTTGGTTACTTACACTTCTCACTGCAGAAAGCGCTCACAGCCACGCAGGACTGCGTATTTTGCTTATTAGTTTGTGTGCTGTTGGCGCCAGTAGGAGTATTTAGGAGAAATGGAAACGATCATGCCGAGTTTGCTTTACTGCGTTGGGCGCGCCTGTCACTTTCTGGTGCTTCCCCCTGAGTGCATCTGGTGTGGGTGGAGCCGCATTAGCCCGCGTGGTGCTGCAGGTATCCACTGAAGAGCTCGTGCCCTGGGGGCCTCCACAACCCTGGCACCCACCATTAGCGCCTCGCTATGGGCCAAACAGCTTACTGACCTAGTGGGGGAAGAGGATGCCCCGTTAAGCGTGGACTGCAAATGTTCATGACGAGGTCAGTGACTGGAAGGGGTGGGCCACTTTCCAGGAGATTCAGACTACGAGGGCTCAGGCAAGGTGTCCCTCATGACAGGGCCAGATGGTGGGCGGCGGTGACCGGCTATCTGCAAGGAGCCATGAGGAAGGCTCCGTGTCCTTATCTGGAGACCTCCCCGAGGGCCCACCTGCTGTGGCCGTGATCCAGGGCTGCCTGACGGGAGTGGGTCTGGGTCAGCTCCTACTGTGATCGGTCTCTCCCCTCCCTTTTATGGAAGACAGAAATACAACGCTACAGAAAAGAAGTGGCGACATGATCAATACTCAGATCCGCGGAATAAAACAGTCCTCTAGACCTGGACACACTCATGTTCAATTGATTTGTAACAAGGTGCAAAGGTGACTCAGGGAGGAGCGTAAAGGGGTGGCTAGCCAGTTGTCCCAACAATGGTGCTGGAACAACTGGGTATCTACCCATTTGCCAGAACAAACAAAATAGAATCTTGACCCTTTATGGTCTTATATCAGTAAAAAAAAAAAATCCAACCATGATTCATGGAACTAAATGTAAAATCTAAACCACAAAAGCTCTGAAAGGAGACAACGGAAAATATTAGTGACTTTGGTCTAAACAAAGATTTTAAAAATATGGCAGAAAAAGAGTAATTCATAAAAAAATGGACAAATTATACTTTTTAAAAACCAAAACCTCTCATCTTTGAAAGACATTCTTAAGATAATAAAACCTTGTTTGAGTTACAAAAAAAAATCACCTATTACCTTTTTGGTGATGGTCACAATGCACACATCTATCAAAAGTCATAGAAATTTTTTTTTTTTGAGAGGTTTTTGCTATAAGGCACATGCGCTCGCCAGAAAGGCAGAGAGAGACAGAGAGACCAAAAGTGAGAAATCACCCCCCAGGGGGGATGGCCACACCGCAATCCCTTCTCCTCCATTCTCTTCTCAGCATCTTGGGCACACACGCACACACACTCAGCATGAGTTTAAGCCACCGGGTCTGGGACTCAAACCATGGTTGACTACATGGGAGTCCAGCGACATAGTCGTTACACTAACTGCTGGTCCCCATAGAAATGTTTTTATGTATTTAATTTATTTATTCTTTGCTATATGGCACATGTGCTCACGAGAGAGAGAGAGACTGAGTCAGAGATAGAGATAGAAACAGAAAAAGTGACAAAGCACCCAGGAGGATAGCTGCACTGCAATTCCTTCTCCATCCTCCTCTCAGGATCTTGGGCCTGCACTCATGTAAGCCCAGTATGTTCTTCTAAGTTGTTGAGTCTGGGACTTGAGAGATGCAGTTGGCAATGGAGCTGCATTAACCACCATGCCACCTGCATGGCCTCAGAGAATTTCATTATTTTATTTAACTTTATTTTAATTTGACCAGAGAGAGAAAGAGAGAGAGAGAGAGACAGAGAGAGAGAGAGAGAGAGAGAGAGAGACAGAGAGAGAGAGAGAAAGTGAGAAAGCAAGTCGCCAGGTCTGGGACTTGAACCATGGTTGGCCATGTGGGAGTCTAGCGCTCTCAACCACCATGCCACGTGCCAGCTCCCAGAAAATGAAAATGGTCAAAAGAAGCAAGCAAGCAAAAATTTAAAAGACAATCTTCAAAGATACAAACTTATTCATCCTCAGTAAACATAAGCCAATCATTTAAAGACAATGAGTTAGTAACTATTGGTAAAGCCTTCTAAAATGCATCAATGCTCCACTTCCATTAAGAAAGGAAAATGAAGGACCATCAGATAGCATAATGGTTACATCATTATGTTCTCATGTAGTCAACCACAGTTCAAGTCCTGGACCTGGTGGCTTAAAACTTATACTGGGTATGTGTGCACATATGCTCAAAATCCCAAGAAGAAAATGGAGGAGAAGGGATTGTGTGGTCATCCCCTTGGGAAGTGCTTTCTCACTTCTTGCCTCTGTCTCCCTGTCTCTCCAGGTAGGACACATACCCTATAAAATCTCTCTCAAAAAAAAAAAAAAAAAAAAAAAAAAGGGAAGGGACCAGCAGTTAATGCTAACATGGCTATGTTGCTGGACTCCCATGTAGCCAACCACGGTTCAAGTCCTGGACTGGGTGGCTTAAACTCATGCCGGGCGCGTGTTCAAGCATGCCCAAGATCCTGAGAGGAGAATGGAGAAGGGATTGCTGCGTGACCATCCCCCCTGGGGGTGATTTCTTGCTTTCTGTCTCTCTGTCTCTCTCTGTCTTTCTGGAGAGCACACGCACCCTATAGCAAAAACCTCTCCAAAAAAGGGGGGGGGGGGGATGATTGCCTATTGACTTCAGGTGTTGAAGGCTATCAAAGCTGAGATTGGACTATGAGAAACAAATCAAAGCCCCTTGCCTGGAGTCTCAGATGATCACGTAGTGATCACCACCAAGTTTCCCACAAGGAGATAAAGAATTCTCTGGGCTGTCAGGAAAGTCGCCATGTGGTGTTCTGCTTTTCTATGCGAACATGCTTCATGACTTTCCAACCACTCATTAGCTAATGCGTCATAAAACTTCACTCAGTTTGGTTACTACTTGTGTGGTCAGCAATCTTGTGAAAGGTTCTCTTAATTCTAGGAGGTTTTCTAAAGCTTCTTTGAATTCTCTCTATGATGACCCTGTATGGTCTTATATTATTTTAAAAAATCCATCATGATTCATAAAATTGAATGTAAAATCTAAACACCAGATATTCTGAAAGGAGATATAAGGGAAAATCTTTGTGACTTTTTACTAAACAAAGATTTAAAAAGTACGGCAGAAAAAGAGTAATTCATAAAAACATCGACAACTTACACTTTATCAAAATGAAAACTGAAATTTTGAGTGGAGTGGGTGTGCTGGCCTGGTCATCCTTGTTTCAGTCCAGATTTCACATGAGAAGTTTTTAATATGTCGACATTAACATTAAGCACAGTGTTTCCTAGAACAATATTTTTAAAGTTTTGTTATAGGGTGCATATGCTCACCAGAGAGAGAGACAGAGGGGGAATGCCAGAAAGCACCCTCCCAAAAGGAATGGCCACCTCACAATCCCTTCTCTTCTCGTCCCTTTTTTGGGATTTCAGGCATGCAGCATATGCACCTGATACAGTTTTCAAGCTGCTGGATCTGGGACTTGAACCACATGCTCAGTCATGTGGGATCCAGCCACCTAAATCTCTGTGCCACTTGCTGGCCCCTATTTTTACCTCTTAAAGTTCATTTACTGGGATAAATAAATTCCTTTCTATTTGTAATTTGTGAAGAGTTGTCATTATAACTGAAAGTTTAGTGTTATTAGGCATACTTACAGTTTAAAGTTGTATTTTTCTTCAATTTTGAAAAATTATCAGCAACTACATTTTTGAGTGTCATTTTTTTGTCACTCTTTCCAATTTCTTTTATATCTCTTCTTACTTAGACATTGAAATTTCTCAAACTGTTTTCTATACCTTTAAATTCACCTTCCATATTTCAGTCTTTTTATCTCTCAGTTTAATTCCTCATAAATTTCTCACTGGTATCTTCCAGATTATCTTTTTGTTACATTAAGTATCACATTTATTTTGTTATTATTTTTATTTTAAATGTTACACATTTCTAAATATGTCATCTTTCTAACTGCTACTTTTTTTGGAGGTTTTTTCTTTTGCTATAGGGTGCGTGTGCTTGCCAGAAAGACAGAGAGAGACAGAGAGAAAGAAAGCAAGAAATCACCCGCCGGGGGGATGGCCATGTTGCAATTCCTTTTCCTCCATTCTCCTCTTGGGATCTTGGGCACGCACGCACATGTTCCCGGCATGAGTTTAAGCCACCAGGTCCAGGACTCAAACCGCGGTCAGCTACATGGGAGTCCAGTGACATAGCCATTACGCTTACTGCTGGTCCCTAACTGCTACTTTTTATCTTAGCCTAGTCCTGTTTCATGTCTATGTTTCATATTTTTAATAGGTATTATTTTTCCATTTATCTCCTTGCAGTTCATATGTATTTTAATATTTAACCGTTGTCAAACTGCTCTGTAGATCTAACTTACTTGTTCCCAGCTAACTTTTCAGTATTAACCTCACTGGTCTCTGTCCTTAAACCCCTCCGTCCATTAGACCCCTTCTGGATCTGTAAGCTCATAAGCTCATTTGGTTGGGGGGCTTTTCAGCCTGTGTGTATGTGTGCACGCATGTGATATTTTTCTTTGCTTTCTCCTTGCTTTCATCGTTGTCTTTGCTCTCCAGGCTCCCCGGCTTCTCAGTCCAGGCCAGGGTCTGAAGCGACTCGGAGTGCCTGCCTTGGGATGTCAGGCACCGCACACCGGCTGGGGCTTGGTTCAGTTACTGTCACCACTGGGTCTTGCCATCCTGCTGCTCCCGTTTGCCCCTCCTGGAGCTGTGACCTTAGGCAGCACTTCCCGCTGTCCTTTCAGCCCATCTGGAGTGGGGAGCCCACTGTGGTCCCAGTCCCAAGCACTAACCTGTCCTTTGGGAGGCACGTTCCCGTCACCTTACCCAGATTGGCTTCAGCTCACCCACTCTCACTTTGTTCAGAGTGTCGTGGATTCTGGTCCTGGTCTCAGCTCTCTCCCTTTGCTTTTCTCTTACATGTTTAACTGCCAGATTTGCATGTGTGGGCCGGAGGGGAGTTGTCTACATGTTAATCTACTGAGCCGTTCTTACTGGAATTTTCTTTAAGCTGTCTAAAAAACATAGGATTCCGCTTCCTGCCAGGCTTGAGTGCTCTCTATGTGTGAGTTACTTTGAATAAAAGATGACACTGCATAGAGAGATATAAAAGGGCTCCTATATTTTTATTTTTCAGTTCCTCTAAACTTTTTGCTTCATGCTTTAGGAGAATATTGAAGATGGGGTCCAGCGGGTGGCAGTGGTTAAGGCACTGGACACTCCCACATGGCCGACCACAGCTCGAGTCCTGGACCTAGTGGCTTCCTTTCTCACCTTCTCTCTCTGTTTCTTCCTGGTCACATTAAAAATGAATCAATGAATAAATAAAGTTAAATAATTCTTATAAAAAGAGTAAAGAAGATGATTAGGAGACTCTGTGCATATGTAACACATGGCTAGACACAGGAGGACATGTAGAACGGTCAGACACAGACTGTCACTCTACACGTGCTAGGTGCCATTGCTGTCCTGCGCTCCTCCAACTTCCTCCGTCATCTAACCCTGAAGGTGCCTTTACTGGCTGCATCAATATTTTAATTGTATACACGGTAACATTGACCCTCACCTTAAAAAAGTCGGAAAGCTTTTCCCCTCTCTAGGTTAGTATAAGAAGAGCTAAGATCTGAGCTTAGGTTTTTCCCCCCCTCACTAAATGGTCAGGTGTCCTTCTGAGTCTGTAAGCAATGGTAGTCACGGGACAGACAGATTTCACCCGTGTTCTGAGCTGTGGCTAGTGAGGACCGTGCAGTGGCTCTACCTGGGTGCCCTCATCACCTTGTGTGTCCTGAAGACAGGACTAATTGATCCTGGTCATAATGAGCCTTCAGGCAGCCACAAGGAATCAATCAGCCTTTATAGAAAGAATGAAAGCAATTTCCATCTCAGTCCAAACCAAGCTGCCCTGGGCTGACTGAAAGAAGCAAACAACTTGTTTTCTAGAGTTTCCTATATTCAGGTTTAAATCCAGTTTATTTCAAAAAAGCAAGAGAAAAAAAAAAAACCTATTCGATGACTGCAGTAAAGATATATAGCCCCAGCTAGGTGCTACTTTATAGGATGTTCATTCTACTCACTGAGGCTTATGCCTAAATTTGAACTTGTGTTCATGGAAATGTATATATCAGCTGTGCTTGCTATGAAAATATTTAAATTAATTAAGATAGTTAGTGACTCAATAAAATGTGGGGGAAAAACAATATAGAAAGCAAACATAGATACCAGAGATGGTGTGGGAGGAGTGTGGGAGATGGCAGAGTGTAAGTTAGGGAATCAAGGATGAGGAAAAAAAGGCAAAACATATAGGAAACAAGAAATGGAAAATTATTTGTTGACGATAACACGTATGTTGATGTGCTTGATTGAGCCAATATACAGTGTACTCTGGATGGAAAATCTCATTTTATATGTTGTAATGATGTACAGTGAATGAATGTAAATAAATAAATTTAAATTAAAAAAAGGAAAAAAATTGGCATCATAGATTTTGCAAATGAAATGAAAAATTCTGCAGTTTCATTATAAATTCTTCCTTTAAAAAAAGCCATGCCTAACTTGCGCTCTAAAACTTACTGATTATTTTGAACATATTGGAAGTGAACTAATTGGTTGCATTGTCTCCCAAAGAACTGCTGAGTGGAATGAAAATGATCTGGTTCACCTGGAAATGACAGATCATGGTGAGTCAGTAAAACCGAAGCACATGTACAGGTCGGGGACATCTTAGAAAGTCGGCACAGGGCAGAAGGGCCACCCTGCTGTCTGTGTCTTTGTGGCCGTGTCACACACACAGCCAGCCGCACAGTGCACACCTCAGCTGCCGCTGAGCTGTCCAGTTCCCTGAGGGCTCCATCCCACCCTCAGGGGCCCTTGCACTTATGGGATTGCATCCTACTTCTACTAGCCCACCTCAGACAGTGTTCCAGTCCTTTGTTTTTGTTTTAGTTTGCCTGAAGCATGTGCACTCCCTAGCAGAGATAGAGAGAGAGGAACTGGGAAATCACCCCCACTCCAGTGGGGATGGCCACAGCACGACCCCTTCTCCTCCATTCTTTTCTCAGGGTTTGGGCACACGCACACACGTGTCTGGCTTGTTTCTCAGACCGTTGGGTCCGGACTTCAACCACTCTGCTGGCCCTGTGGGATGCAGCTGCCTCAGCCAAAATGCCACCTGGCTGGGCCCATTGTTTCACTTCTAAGAGGCGTGGCTTGTTATTAGATTTTCTGGACAATTGAACCTTCGTGAGTATGTGCCACTCACAGTAACTGAGGGAGAAGAAGGGGAGATGTGGAGTCTAAGATAGGATTACTCCCACGCTCAGAGTCACTTGTGTGATAAATGCAGAATAAAGGCGCTCCCGGCAAAGCAGACCGGCCGGAGGAACAGCAATGCGAAAGGTGGACACTGATGTGGGGGCTTGGAGTGATGGGCATACTCGTGTAGGAGGGCGCCTGAGCTCTGGGACAGGCGTCTGAGGGGGTGTCCGAGAGGAGGCTGCAGCTCACATTGTGGAAGGCCACATATTAGATTTTGCACATGAGCAAATGTTCGTCCATTTTGTTCCCTTCCCCTAACATGGCTGTCCGCTTCTGTATTCCTGCTTGCTCTTCCCATGAGAAAACAGCTAGTGCTAAAACCACATCCATGACATCCTATACCTGCTGCTGTCTTTGCTAACTGGCCCACAACCCCTTTGTTTAGCAATGTAACTGGCTGCATGGAAACCCACTCCCCTCAGAAGCAACCTGTTGATTCAGCTTCTGTAACTGCTTTCACATTGGAATCCTGCACGCCTGGCAAGTGACCCCTAAAAGAGGCTACCCCTTAACTTGGGAACCAGCAGTTAGTGTAATGGCTATGTCACTGGACTCCCATGTAGTCAACCGCAGTTTGCATCCTGGACCCGGTGGCTTAAAACTCACGCTGGGCGCATGTGCGTGTGTGCCCAAGATCCCGAGAGGAGAATGGAGGAGAAGGGATTGTGGCGTGGCCATCCCCCGGCGGGTGATTTCTCGCTTTCTGTCTCTATGTCTCTCTCTGTCTGGCGAGCGCACGCACCCTATAGTGAAAATCTCTCAGAAAAAAAAAAAAAAAAAAAGAGGCTACCCCAAACTTTGGCTGGCTCTGCAGTTCCAACTCTTGGCTCCCAGCCTCAGGCTGTAGACGCTGGCCAGCTAATAAAAGACTCCCTTTAAACTTAATCTGGCTTTGGTGGTCATTTATTTGATTGCACTCTACAACATCTCTCCCGATGCAGTACGGACCGCAGAGGAGACACGGTCACGAGTGGGCAGCAGGGAGGGCACGACAGGAAGACTAGTGCGGCCGGAGAGGAAAACACACGTCTGTGTGCAGGTGAAGGAACAGAGGGGCTGATACCCTGGGAGCAGCTGGCCAGGGCAGGCCAGAGCCAGAGTTGCCTGGCAGGGCTCCAGACCCAGCCCAGACCCAGCCCAGACCTGCTGTCTCTGGCTCCCCAGCCCCAGCCCTGATGCTTCTTTCCTGGGATCATGAGGGGCTCTCGGGAAGCATCAAGTGACTCCTTTATTCTCCAGCCCCTTCAGTCAGAATAAGTGGCCACCTCTTCTGGGTGGGCTTAGAGCTTTGCAGAGACCCTGATGTCGCCTTGGGTGCATTGTCTGATGGCCGCCATTTACCTGTCACCCCCTCCTGTCACCTCGGCCCTTGACTGCGGTCAACAAATGGCAGACACAATGAATGCACAGAGGGAGTCAGTAAGAGGAGGACCACACTGACAAGGTCGGGGACCACCTGCAGGTCACATGTGGTCCACCAGAGCGTGTCCTGCCTCTCCCTACCCAGGTGAGGCAGGCGGCCTTCTGCGTCACACATCCAGCACGTCCCTCCCTCCCGGGCCCGGAGAGGGTGTGAGGGCCTCCATTTGGGTGGCCCTGCCTGGTCAGTGTCCACTGCCGAGGAGCTCCTGGGTGCTCCTTAGAGTCAGTCTTCAAAGCACAACCTGAGCCGGGACATAGCACGAATGTTGCAAAAGTGGATTTAAAAAAGTTAAATGCTAAAAACCCTAAACCAGGCTTGATGACTGTTGGGAGGCTGTGGTATCCATAGCTGTCTCTCGACAGCATGAACTAATCAAGTCGTCGTGAGCTGCAGGTGTGGAACCTAGATGAGCCACTTCAACTTGAGTTTCAAAAATGAAAAGGTGCTGTAAGGGGAGTGTCACCTCCGTGCGTCCACAGAAGCCCCGACTGTGTAGAGAAATACAGGCCTTCATAGTGTCAGGAGAACTAAGCCTCACGGGACAGTGTGGTACCACAGTTTTGTTTTGCTAATAATGAAAATTATGTACCCCAAATTCGTAACAAGTTAGAGAAAAAAATCCAGGTAACATAATTATTGTACAGCCTTGTTTTACATCTTTAAAGAATATGTATGTGTGCGTTGGTCTGGTAGCCTAGTGACTAAGTGAGCTGGATCCCACATGACCGACTGTGGTTTGAATCCTGGCCCTGGCGCCTTGAAAAACATTTGTCCAAAATTCCAACACACGGAGCCATGAGGAAGGGATTGAGATGTGACCACGCCCCTGAAGGGTGCTCTCTCCTCTCCCTCCTCTCTGGTGAGCACCTGCGTCCTCTGTCAATAAAAAAAAAAAAAAAAGAGAGATGGGGAACCAGCAGTTAGCGTAATGGCTATGTCACTGGACTCCCACGTAGTCGACCGTGGTTCACGTCCCGAACCCGGTGGCTTAAAACTCACGCCGGGCACGTGTGCGTGCGTGCCCAAGATCCCGAGAGGAGAATGGAGGAGAAGGGATTGCGGCGTGGCCATCCCCCCGGGGGGTGATTTCTCGCTTTCTGTCTGTATGTCTCTCGCTGCCTGTCGCCCTATAGCGAAAACCTCTCCGAAAAAAAAAAAAAAAAGAGAGATGTGTAAATTTGCTTTTGACAAATGAAACAAAGGAAAACACACAAATTGCCTGATTAATATGTAAGATACTGCCTAAGAAAGGAAAGCAGCCTGTGTCTCAGAACTGACACTACACTGTCCTGGTGCGGATTCACCGGGGAATTCAGCCCCTCAGGGGCCTCTTGTACTAGTCTTCTGTTGCTGAGTGCGGGAAGAGGAGTGGCTCAGGGAAGAGGAGTGGCTCAACCACCATTCCTCTCAGTTTCCTCTGTTAGGAGTTGGGGAGAGCCTGGCTGGGCTCTGCCCTGATCTCATGAGGCTGAATGCAGAGTTCAGAGTTAACCAGAGTTAGCTGGAGTTCACTTACTCAGAGGCCCCACGGAATAAGGCACTTCAAGCTCATTCAGACTCACGGAAGAACATGGCTCCTCGTATCTCTCCGTCTGAGGTCCTGTCACCTGACTGGTTGTCATCTAGAAATTTTCCTTGTTTCTCGGGGCCCCTCATCTTCCTTAGGGAGCCTTTCCCTATCCGACACCAGCAACAATGTGTCTAGTCCTTCCATTGCTTCAACTCTCCGACTTCTCCGTTGGCCTTCATCTGCAGCCACCAGAGAAAGTTCTCTGTCTCTAAGGATCATAAGATTGGGCCCAGATTTTCTTTTTTCAGAGCTTTTTGCTATAAGGGCACATGTGCTCACCAGAAAGACAGAGAAAAATAGAGAGACAGAAAGCGAGAAATCACCCCTCAGGGGGGATGGCCACACTGTAGTCTCTTCTCCATTCTCCTTTTGGAATCTTGGGCACACATGCACACGTACCCGCATGAGTTTAAGCTGCCAGATCCAGGATTCAAACTGCGGTCAGCTACATGGGAGTCCAGCAACAGTCATTATACCAACTGCTGGTCCCAATATTTTTCTTTTTTAAAAATTGTATTTTATTTCTTGTCATAGGGTCCATGCACTTGCCAAAGAGAGAAAGGGAAAGTGAGAAATCACCCCTGGGGAGGATGGCCACACCACAGTTCTTTCTCCTCTAAGATTCTGGACATGCACACACATGTGTCCAGTATATCTTTTCAAGCCACTGGGCCTGGGCCTCAAACTGTGGAGCTGGCTATGTGGGATCCAGTGCCTTCACCACCATACCACTTGCTGGCCCCAAATTTTTCCTTTTTAAATGTGAGGTGTAGGTCCAGCTAATAGTGTTCTAGTGCCACAGCATGAGGTCCCCAACCCAGGGGTCTGGGTCATCTGTCCTAAAACGTTTACAGATGTTTATAATTGTTTCTGAGCTGATATGCAGTGTGATGAAAAAAGTATTTACTTATTTATTTATTTATTTAAATTATTTTTTTAGGCTGGCCCCATACCTAGTGGTTAAGGTCACCTGATCCTATATAATCGACTACAGTTTGAAAACTGCCCCTGCAGCCCTGCAGGAAAAACATGCTGGGTGCATGTGTGTGTGTGTGTCCAAAGAACTGAAAGGAGGGAGAGATGGAGGAGAGGAAATTGCAGAGTGACCATGTCCCTGTGCCTCTTCATCTCTCTCTGGTGAGCATAGGAGCCCTCTGAAAAATTTAAAAAATAAGAGAGAAAAAGAGTACTGTAAGAAATACTGGAGATCTATTGGAAAATTCCCTTTTTTGTATATATTTTTCTTTAAAAAATTTTTAAATTAATTTATTTATTTACATTTAATCACATTTTACAGTGTACAACATTTCTTCTTCCAGCACAAATACTATGCATGTCAGTTAAGCCAAAGATATTACTCTATAACTTATCAGCAAATAGCTTCCCGTTTTTGGTCAATTAAGCACACTCTCACTAGTTTTTTTCCTTCCCCTTTCTCCTCTCTCCCTTCCATACTAAACTTCTTTTTCACATTTCATTAATTCACAAAATATCTTAAACTAAAAATATGGACAAAGCTAGAAGCTAGTTACAAGTGCCCTGTAATTTTCTTCTGAAAAAAAAATTTAATGAATAAATTTACATTCATTCGCTGAGCATCATCACAGCATACAAAATGTGATTTCCCATCTAGAATATACTGCATAGTGACTTACTCATACATGTTATTGTCAATAATGTTCCATTTCTAGTTTCATATATATATATATATATATGTGTGTGTGTGTGTGTGTGTGTGTGTGTGTGTGTGTGTATGATTAAGTTGACCATTTTCTTAGTTTCTGAAGTCTTATTTCTGTGTGTCTGTATTTAATTTTCCTGGTATAGCACTCCCTTGAGAACTTCTTGGAGATTTGCTCTGGTAAATCTCTAGAAATCACCACAGGGTCACAAGAAACATGGAAAAGCAAGAAAATACCTCTCCCCCAAGGGAAAATAATAACTCCTCTTCATCTTCAGACACTACAATGAAACCCATGGAAATGTCTGATAGAGAATTTAGAATATTCATATAATATTCTCTGGTAAATTTGTTGGTAAATTGTTTCAGGTTTTGTTTACCTGAGAATGTTCTTGTCTTTTCTTCCCATATGAAGGATAATCTTGTCAGATACAGTATTCTTGGTTGAAATTGCTTTGCCCTTAACACTTTGAATATATTTTCCCATTCTTTCCTTGCTCGCATTGTTTCTGATAGAGGTCTGCTGTCAGCCTGATGAGATATCCTTTGTGTGTAACTTGATGCTTCTCTCTTGCCAATCTTAGTATCTTGTCTTTGTCTGTGGTTTTGGTCAATCTGGCTATTATGTGTCTTGGAGAAGATCTTCTTGGATTGATTCTATTTGGGGGCCCTTTGTATTTCTTGAAACTGTATCTTTAGATGCCTCTCTAGGTTTTAAAGTTTTCTTGCAGGATTTTATGGAATAGATTATCAATGGCCTTATGAGTCTCTTTGCCTTCTGGGATACCAGTTATCCAGATGTTTGGACGTTTGATGGTATCTAGTATTTTTTGTATATGATTCTCATTTTTTGGGGAAATTTTCTCAGTCTTCATGGTGGATTTTTCTAATCCAGTGATTCTATCTTCTACATCTGAGATTCAATGTTCTGTATGATCTCGTCTGCTTTTAATACTTTCAAGGGAGGTTTTTGACTTCCTTTATTATAGCCTTCATCTCTAAGAGGTAACCATTTGACTCTTTTTTAAAATGTGTATTTCCTCTTTTAGATCTTTCAAGAATTTTCTTACTTCTGGAACTCATCAGCTCCTTTCTCCTGCCTCTTCTGCAGTTCATTGTCTCTCTTCTTTTCCATCTCTGTTAGCTTCATCACTATGAATATTCTAAATTCTTTATCAGGCATTTCCATGAGTTTCATGGTAATGTCTGAAGATGAAGAGGAGTTATTCTTTTCCCTTGGGGGAGAGGTATTTTCTTGCTTTCCCATGTTTCTTGTGACCCTGTGGTGATTTCTAGTCATCTGTTGGATGGCGCGTTTCTTTCTAATTCTTGAAGTTCGATCTGAGTGCTCAGAGGCGTGCAGGAGGAGGTGATCTGCAATCTCTCTTCTGTTTTGTTTTCACTCTTTGTGCATCATATTCAGTCGGAATAGAGGAATATTATGACACTAATTGTTTTCAGATGTTTGGGTCATGGTTCACTTGGACCTGTCTAGATACTTAGTGTGTAGAGGCTGAGCAGCCAATGAATAAAGATAAAGAAAAAAGGAAAAGAATTAGAGAAGAGGAAAGAAGAAGAAAAATAAAATGAAAAGGGAGAAAGGAAAAAAGATAATTTTTAAAAACAAAGGAAAGAGGGTCAGAAAGAGGGGTAAAAAATTCTAGGAACTCTAAATGAAAAATTTTGGATAATAATATGCATGATTAAGTCACTATACAGTATATTCTGGATGGGAAATCACATTTTGTATGCTGTGATGATGCTTAGGGAAAGAATGTAAATTAAGTTACAAAAAAAAGAAAAGTTTTAGAAAAAAAAAAATCCATTTGATGACCGCAGTGAGATATATAGCCCCAGCAAGGTGCTACTTTATAGGATGCCTAAAGTTAGACTTGTGTTCATGGAAATGTATATATCAGCTGTATTTGCTATGAAAATATTTAGATTAATTAAGATCTTTAGTAATTCAATAAAAAATGGGGAAAAACAGTATAGAAAGTAAACACAGATACCAGAGACAGTGTGGGAAGAGAGTGGGAGATGGCAGAGGGTAAGATAGATAGAGAATCAAGGATGGGGGAAAAAAGCAAAACATACAGGAAACAAGAAATGGAAAATTATTTGTTGACAATAACATGTATGTTGATGTGCTTGATTGAGACAATATACAGTGTACTCTGGATGGAAAATCTCATTTTTGTACACTGTAATGATGTACAGTGAATGAACGTAAACAAATAAATTAAAAATATTAGATTCTAATTTTAAAAAGTAAAAAATGAAAACCACACAGTGGAATAGTTTACCTTCAAAAATTTAAAAAAAATTAAAAGACACAGGGAGACACAGCAAGTCAGAGAGAGACAGAGATAAATGGAGAGGAGACAGAGGTAGCCCTCCCTACTAGAAATGAATCTGGAGGGGGAAGTCTCAGCAGAAAATTTTCATTTTTGATCAAGGAAAACAATATTTCACAGTTTAAGTTCAGTATCCACCTCAGGATGGGCCTGGCCTGTGTTTGTGCCTTTCCTAAATTGGAAGATTCCTTTAAAGCAACCAAAACACAGCAACAAATGTACAGCAGTTGCACCATCTAGAAGAACTTAATGGAATGCTTTCATTTGTTAAAGGGACTTGGATCAAGAGTTTAAAGTTAGGGTGATCATTCTCTCAGCCTGCATTGCCCAGGTATGGCTTCTTAATAAGAACTAAGCATAAAGTTCCTTGGGGCCACTGCCATTTAGACTAAGTACTTGGAGTAGTTTAGTTTAGTTTAGTTTAGTTTTTGCCATAGAGCACATAAGTTTGCTGAAGACAGAGAGAGACAAAAGGAGGGAAAGTAAAAAATCACCCCATGGGGAGTTGACCACACTGCAATCCCTTTTTCTCCATTGTCCTCCTGAGATTTTGTGCACACATGCACATGTGCCTGGTGTGATTTTTCAAGCCACCAGATCTGGGACTCAAACTGTAAAGTAAGCCATGTGGGAGTTCAATGCCTTCACCACCATGCAAACTGCTGGCTCCATAATTTAATTATTTTAAAGCAAAATAACTGAAGGGGAGGAGGTAGAAAAGCTCTCATAAAGAAACCTTTGTAGTCTGGTGAGTCCCTTAGCCATCTCCTCCTTAAATAGCACATGTGTCAGGGTTAGTAGCAGTAATGGTTGAGGGGACTCGTGTGCAGTGGCTCCGAGGTAACTTATGCTCTGGTTAAGTAACAGGAATACAGTTGCTGCATTAGAGCTGCTCTGCCACACTCAGTGTCTGGCTGTCACCATAATCAATAAATGCCAGAAGAATGGTTTTGCAAAGAAATTAGAGGAGTAGCTAGGAAAAAGGAAATGTTAACCATGTAGATGATACAAAAGAATTTCAGAAAGTCTGTGGGAAAAGGAATTAAAGGGTAAGGTTATTTTGGAAAAATGTCTGAAATCCACATAAAGGTTTTTCATAATATGCATTTTCCTTTTTGGGGGGGGGGCAGAGGCCATATGCACTTGCAGAGGGGGACAGAGATATATAGAGTGATAATGCCCGTGTGAGAGAAAATAGCAAAAAGACACAAAGAAACAGGCACATTAAAAATGTTTTTATGGAGGGCCAGCAGGTGGCATGGCGGTTAAGGGGCTAGATTCCTCATGGCCAATTCAGCGGTTCGAGTACCGGACCTGGCGGCTTGAAAATTACACTGTGTGTGTGTGTGTATGTGTGTGTGTGTACCCAAATTCCCAAAGAGAGACTGTTGGAGAAGGGATTATGGCATGGCCACATGATTTCTCACTCCCCCCCTCCCCTTTCTTTGGTCTCTCTCTGGCATGCATATTCTATAGCAAAAATCTTTAAAAAAAAAAAAAAAGAAAAAATAGTTTCATGATTTTAGGATGCTGCAATTGAAGACATTCATTTGCTAATCATTTGCTTTTCTTTTATCCAATATAAACTTTCCCTTTAAAATGTAATGCAAAGAGGGACTAGCAGTTAGCATAATGGCTATATCACTGGACTCCCATGTAGTCGACCGCGGTTCGAGTCCCGGACCCGGTGGCTTAAACTCACACTGGGCGCGTGTGCGTGCATGCCCAAGATCCCGAGAGAAGAATGGAGGAGAAGGGATTGAGGTGTGGCCATCCCCTTTGGGGAGTGATTTCTCTCTTTCTGTCTCTCTGTCTCTCTGTCTGGCGAGCGCACGTGCCCAATAGCAAAAAATTTCTCAAAAAAAATGTAATGCAAAGAGAAACTGCATCTTAATACTTTTTGTGGCCTTTCTTTTCCTTCCTTCCTTACTTTTCTTTCTTTGCCAGAGGGTGTGTGCCCTTGACAAAGAGAGTCAGACAGAGAGAATTAGAGGGAGGGGGGAGGGAGAGAGAATGTCTAAACAGGGTGTGGTCACTCCCCAGTCCCTTCTCCTCCATTTCTCATCCTGCTGGCATTTGGGGCGCACGCACACACACACACAGACACACACACACACCCTGGTTTTAAGCTGCTGGTACCAGGATTTGAACCATGATCAACCATGTGGGATTTGGCTGCCTTAATCACAAGGGGCTGGCCCTGTGCTTTTACATTTCTAAAATAATAATGTCCTCTATGTGTAAAGAAGTTGAACTTGCACCTCTCGTCAGGGCACAAGGGAGCCTGCGCTTGGCTATCACAACCCGCGAGAAAGCAGCCATCTGCAAACCAGGACGGGTTCTCAGTTGACACAGGAGCTCCAGGCACCTTGATTTTGAATTCTCAGCCTCTAGAACTGGGAGAAAAATTTGCTATTTAAGCCACCTCGTCCTTGACAATTTGTTCTAGCTGCCTACGCCGACTATGACAGGTACTTTCTGGAACTACTGACAGAAAGCAAACCTACTCTAACCACGGTATACCATTCTAAAGTTTCTGTGACAATAATTAGACAACAGGGCAAGTCACATCCTTGCATCTAAAGGTCAATAAAGGAGAGGGAAGAGATACATAATGAAAAAGAAGATAGGGAGCCATCAGATCAGCTTGTAACACATTTTCCAAATAAAGAGGCAGCAGAAGCCTATTCTGTCCCCCACCCCTGCCCTTCTGGCTCATCTTTACGGATGACGGGATGAGAAGGAGGCACTGGTGGACAGTTTGTTTCCGTTGTCCACCACATTATTTTCTTGGTCTCTCTCCTACCTCTGTCCTCTTGTCACTGTCACCTTCCTCTACTGTCATGGGCCTCTTTCACTGTCTAGCGCTAGGCTTTAAGCCCAGCCTGCCTGGGTCTCATGTACCCTTTCTCTGCTAACTGCTTCCCGTCTCTGCAGTGCTACAGGAGCCATCCAGGAAGTGAGACCCTCCCTGCTGCCCACAGGAGTCGTGTGAAGGAAATCCTGTTAACATACGGAGAAAAAGTATTTTCCAGGACCAGCATATGGCATCATGATTATGTCGCTGGTCTCCCACGTGGTCGCCGGTGGTTTGAGTTCTGGATCTGGTGACTTAAAACACACTGGGCAGGGAACCAGCAGTTAGCGTAATGGCTATGTCGCTGGACTCCCACGTAGTCGACCGCGGTTTGTGTCCCGGACCCGGTGGCTTAAAACTCACACCGGGCGCATGTGTGTGCGTGCCCAAGATCACAAGAGGAGAATGGAGGAGAAGGGATTGCGGCATGACCATCCCCCCGGGGGGTGATTTCTCACTTTCTGTCTCTATGTCTCTGTCTGTCTGGTGAGCGCATGCACCCTATAGCAAAAACCTCTCCAAAAAACAAACAAAAAACAAAAAACACACTGGGCATGTGTCAATGCATGCCCAAGTGTGGGAGGCTGTGCACCAGCGAGTCTGCCGAGGTTTCTCAGAGAGCAAACAATTGCCATGATTGGTTCTCTTCATAAAACCTGACCTTCGAAACCTTGCTCTGATTGGCCACTAGAATCCCTCAGATTTGCATATCCGGCACCCCATGATTGGTCCAAAAGCAACCAATCATATCCCACCGTTTACAACCAATCACGGCCCACTGTTTACAACCAATAACGGCCCACCGTTTACAACCAATCATAACCCACCTTTTACAATCCACCAACGTGTATATAACCACCATGCCTGGCCCACAATAGCCAGACGACCAGAAAGACAACGAAGACAACACAGAAGACCAGGAAGATGATGACCCTGGAGAGCCTGAAAAGCTGAAACACCACACAGTCTCCAGACGACCCTGAAGACCCTGAAGAGTTGTAACACTACATCATCTCCAGACGACCCTGAAGAGCTGTGACACCGCGTCGTCTCCGTGCTGCTCACAACAGATGACGCGACCCTAAAGAGTTGTAACACTGCGTCGTCTCCGTGCTGTACCGTGCTGCCCACAATAAACAGACGACACTGTGTCGTCTCCGTGCTGTGACAGTGTGCCGCTTGTTCCGGCTCTCACTCCTTCCCTCAGGAAACCTGTTCGACTATCCCCCCGGGTCGGGACACCCAAGATCTGAGAGGAGAATGGAAGAGAAGAGACAGCAGCATGGCCATCCCTCCTCGGGGGTGATTTCTCACTTTCTGTCTCTCCAGCAAGGTGCACATGCCCGATAGCAAAACTCTCTCTCTCTAAAAAAAAAAAAAAAAAAAAAAAAAAAATCATTTTGCTTTTTTGATAATGAAATGTGAGAGACTATTGGCACTGATGATTTCTATGACTTCAGATATTTGCTTAAAAAGAAAGGCAGAAAGGAAAGATACCAAAGGAAAGATACCTGACCTTGAGCTACCAGAAACACTGCAGCCAGTGCATCTTCGTAGCGTCAGGTGATGGCCTTGCTGCATAATGATGAAAGTAAAAAAAAAAAAAAAAAAAAATACAGGGCTCAGCAGGTGACATAGAGGTGATGGTGCTGGGCTCCTTTTGACCGATCATAGTTTGAGTCCCAGACCAGGCGGCTTGAAAGACATGCTGATGAGAAGACATTCAAGAGAATGGAGAAGGGATTGTGGCATGGCCATCTCTCCTGGGGCTGATTTCTTGCTTCTGTCTCTCTGTCTCTCTCTGTGTCTCCAGTGAGCACATGTGCCCTATAGCAAAAATCTCTCTCTCTAAAAAAAGAGGAAAATACAAACCATTTTATTTTGAAGAGATAACGATTTCTGAAAGCAGGAAGTACTTCAGGCTTGAGAAGAGATGCTTCGCTAATCCCACTCCCCCTAGAGAAGTCCAAGCAGTGAGGGGAGATCTTTATTTGTCATCTACCCTGAGAACTGCCCTGGCCACCAGGGGGCGGTAAGGTCTCTCGTTGGGCTGGAGCAATGTGTGTGCTTTCTGCTCCAGTAAAGGTGACGTTTTTATGATTCTCCCAGTTCGATTTATTTATGATATTTCCATTTCAGACCAATTTTATCTTTATCAGTTAATAAAATGCCTCGAGGAACTTGAAATATTGATACAATTTTCCCCATCTTAGTGAGAAAATAAAATCAATATCCTTTGAAGCACCATACAACGTGGGCATTAATTACGTGTCTGGGGGTCTTCTGGCGAGAAGACACAGCAAAGCCAACACCTGTTCTGCAGAGCCGTGCAAAACACACGGAGTCAGACCGTCCAACACATCATTCCTTTCTTGTTTCTCACCCGTGTGTCTGTGCAGTCAGACCACCGTGCAATCCACTATCCGGCAACCCAAAGAAACCCCATAAAGTTCAACTTCTCCCAATTGTTTCAAAGGTTTCCAACAGTGAGTGCAGCATTTGTCCTGCTGACGGCTGGCAGGATACTGCAGACCTAGGGGTCTGCTTTGGGTCTGGCTTGCGTTGAGTGAAATCGGAGATTATATTTGGATAGTTGGAAAGTACTGCGTGTTAGATAAGGGGGCAGCGCAGGCTCTCTGAGCTGCTCGACCACTGTAACTGCTCTTCTGCTCTTCTGACTGGAGGCCCCTGCCCATCCCCAGGCCCTCCAGCCCTGTGTTCCCCTGGGGGCTCCTGCTGGTGTTTCCAGGTCGCTGCTTTCCACACTTGTCAAGGCCCTGGCTCTGCCTCACTCCTCGAGCTCTGAGGATTCACAGATCTCTGCGGTCTCCCTCCCTACCTCCACCCACACAACCAGGGTCTTCCACTCTGCAGTGAGGTCATTCGCCGACCCTGAAGGGACATTAGGAAGGAGAATACGAGGGGCAAAAGTCTTGCTGTGGGCTCTCAGCTGTGTGCTGTGCTCTGCTACACAGAGTGTGCTGTCTTCACAGTGTGCTGTCTATATAGCATGCACTGTCTACACAGCATGCAATGTCTTCACAGTGTTCTGCCTACACAGTGTGCTCTATCTACACAGCATGCTCTGTCTACACAGCATGTGCTGTCTACACTGCATGGTCTGTCTACACAGTGTACTCTGTCTACATAGTGTGTGCTGTCTACACTGTGTGGTCTATCTACACTGTGTGGTCTATCTACACAGTGTGCTCTGTCTACACAGCGTGCTCTGTCTACATAGTGTGTGCTGTCTACACTGCATGGTCTGTCTGTACAGCGTGCTCTGTCTAAACAGTGTGCTGTCTACACAGTGTGCTCTGTCTACACAACATGTGATGTCTTCACAGTGTTCTGCCTACACACTGTGCACTGTCTATACAGTGTGCTCTGTCTACACAGCATGCTCTATCTACACATTGTGCTCTGTCAACACAGCATGCTCTGTCTACACAGCATGTGCTGTCTACACTGCATGGTCTGTCTATACAGTGTGCTCTGTCTAAACAGTGTGCTTTCTACACAGTGTGCACTGTCTACACAGTGTGCTCTGTGTACAGAGTGTGTGCTGTCTACACTGCATGGTCTGTCTGTACAGCGTGCTCTGTCTAAACAGTGTGCTGTCTACACAGTGTGCTCTGTCTACACATGTGATGTCTTCACAGTGTTCTGCCTACACAGTGTGCACTGTCTACACAGCATGCTCTGTCTACGCAGCGTGCTCTGTCTACGCAGTGTGCACTGTCTACGCAGTGTGCACTGTCTACACAGCGTGCACTGTCTACACAGCATGCTCTGT
Source organism: Tupaia tana (assembly GCA_026018925.1). Taxonomy (NCBI): domain Eukaryota; kingdom Metazoa; phylum Chordata; class Mammalia; order Scandentia; family Tupaiidae; genus Tupaia; species Tupaia tana. The sequence goes on from JAKSZU010000088.1 coordinate 700,692, forward strand.
CTACACAGCGTGCTCTGTCTATGCAGCATGTGCTGTCTACACAGTGTGCGCTTTCCACACAGTGTGCTGTCTACACACAGTGCACTGTCTACACAGTATGCTGTCTACACAGTGTGCTGCCTACACAGCATGCTCTGTCTACACAGTGTGCTGTCTACACAGCATGCTCTGTCTACACAGTGTGCTGTCTACACAGCGTGTGCTGTCTACACAGCATGCACTGTCTACACAGTGTGCTCTGTCTACACAGCATGCACTGTCTACAAAGAGTGCACTGTCTACACAGGGTGCCCTGTCTATACACAAATTGCTCTGTCTACAGAGTGCGTGCTGTCCATTCAGCGTGCTGTCTACACAGTGTGCTGTCTACAATGCATGTGTTGTATACACAGAGTGCTCTGTCTACAGTGTGCACTGTCCACACAGAGTGCTCTGTCTACACAGCATGCTGTCTACACAGTATTCTCTGTCTATACAGTGTGCTCTGTCTACAAAGAGTACACTGTCTACACAGCATGCGCTGTCTACACAGTGTGCTCTGTCTGCACAGCGTGTGCTGTCTACATAGCATTCTGTCTACACAGTGTGGTCTGTCTACACAACGTGCACTGTCCACAGAGTACTCTGTCCACACAGCATGTGGGAGAAAGACAAGAACCCAAGACAGTGTCTTGTCATGCTGCAGCCCCCTCGCAGCCCTCTAACTGGCCTGTGGCCCTCTGGCCAGCAAGGTCACAGGCAGGCAAGTGCCCACCCACAGTGTGTCTCAACTCATCCTGAGATCCAAACCCCATGGGACCGATGGCTCAAGCACTGCAGAGCAGTGTATTATTCTGAACCCACATAAATCTTAAATTTTTAAAAAAGACATAATTTGGCAACTGTCCCATTTTTCTAGCTCTGTTTTGTAGATAATGAACAAAAATTTAGGAACAGTTATGCAAAAAAATTTGCACTTCAGAATAGCTTTTTAAAAATTATTTAATTAATTTGTCCATTTGATACAGGCATTCACCAGAGAGAGACAGTGAAAGAGAAAAGAAAAGAGAAAGCAAGCTACCAGGTCTGGGAATTGAACTACAGTCAACCATGTGGAAGTCCAGTGCCCCAACCACCCTGCCACCTGCCAGTCTTTCAAAATAGCTTAAAGCTGGGACCAGCAGGTGGCATGGTGGTTATGGTGCTGAACTGTCACATGGCCACTGCAGTTCAAGTACCAGATCTGGTGGCTTGCTTTCTCGTGATCCCATTCTCTCTGTCTCTGTCTCTCCCTGATCAAATTTAAAAATAATAAAATTAAGTAAATAAATAATTCTTTAAAAAATAGCTTAAAGCCAACATTTTTCCAGGCTTCACAGTTATATTTATTATGGTATCTGATATAATTCTCATACTATACTGCTTAAATTATTTAAATTACTCAAGTTATTTTGTGCTACTTTAAATCGTACTTTGGTATGCAATCTTGAGTCTTCTCAGGACATTTTATAGCCTCTGCTGGTTGATTCTTTGCTTCTTGCAACTAGAAGAATTAAAAAACAGTAACTTTACTAAGAGTCTATTATAGTATAAATCTGCCCTTCACCTATTTGTAACTAAAATTTATTGGACCATAATCACATTCTTTTATCTACATATCACTTATGACTCCTTTTGTGCTGCAATTGCAGAGCTTAGTTGTTATTACAAGGCAGGAATTTTATGGTACTTAAAGTATAAAAGATTGCCCTTTCCGGAGAAGCTTACCAACTCCCTGTATGGGACCACAGTACATTGTTCTTGTTTATAAATTATATTTTACCTGATAAATAGTTCAACTTACAAAACTGGTCTGATGGGGAAAGATAGGAAGTGACCTTACGGTAAGTGCTGATGTTTTTGTATTCTCAAAACCACTACCTCAACTATGACTTTAAATATTCATATATATCAGTGACCATGACTGTGCCAGTAATTATAAAAAGTAACATGAGGCTTTAGCTGACAGTCAACAGTTCCAATAACGGTCTCACACTATGAACAAAGAGGTCACACCTGGCCTGAGTCCAGCTCCCCCAGTTATTAGCCCTATGACCTGGAGCAAAGTACCTTCCTGGGTCTGCCTCCTCTACTGTAAAATGAACATCATCCTAATATCTACCTTACTGGGATACTGGAAAGATTATGTTGGGAAATGTACAAAAGGCATTTAGAAGCATAGCACACAGTGCCTTTTATAGGATATCTGCTGTTAGTATTTTCACTATTGTACTTTGTTGTTGCTTATAGACAACTTTCTAACATTTTACACTGAAACAATCCCAGTAAAAGAGATCAAAGGAAACTACATTTTAACATTAGCTTGAAATAGATTTGCTATTCCTGATTTGGTTTTCTTCAGGAAATTGACAATTGCATCGTCATCCATGCCTTTTAGACCTGCTAGGTCAAATGCACACAATTTTATTAAATTAAGTCTCTCTCACAAAAACACAACTGTGACATTCAAGGTAAAAAAAAATATCAGCTTCTCGGGAGATACAGTACTATTTGTATGATTTCCTCAATCTGACTAAATGAAGTAATACACTAATTTTGTGGCCCTGGTTTTATCAATCCTTGTAAGTTTTGCTTTAGTCTTTTTGTGCCTGCTTGCCTCCTCATTAGACGTGTTTTACTTGTAAATTAAGAACTTTCAGAAATCACTGACTCACCTCAAGTAAAAAAGACACCTTAGAAGAGGACTTACAACCTCGTTGAAGTGTCTTACTTCAAACAACATTTATAATACACAGATACGAGTTTAGTTGAACAAAATGCAAACATTTAGGTCATACACAGTGTAAGTTTTCAGTTAATTTTATATAAACAATGTCTGCAATTAAGTATTAGCAAGACCAACCCTGCCTGTTGATGAAGGCAGACAACCTTGAACTGAGAAAGCCTATGGCAACTCAGTGTTTAGCTAAATTGTGCTTCAATACACCATCACAGATTGACCAATGGAACTTTTCTATTGCTATTGTATTTTTTTAAGAGAGAATTTTGTCATAGGATGTGTGGGTTCACCAGAGAGACAGACAAAGATGGAGGGACAGAAAGTGAGTAACCCCCTCTCCTCCATGGTGATGACCACACCACAATCCCTTTTCCTCTATTCTCCTTTCAGGATTTTGGACATGCACACATAAGTTTCAAGCTGCTGGGTCTCAAACTGTGGTCAGTCACGTGGGACCCCTATTGCCTTAACTGCTATGCCACTTGCTGGCCCCATTATTGTATTTTTTAAAAAGAATTATTTATTTAATTTTTATTATTTGAGAGAGATTTTAACTGTAGGGTATGTGTGGTTGCTGGAGAGAGAGACAGAAAGTGAGAAATTACCCCCAGGGGGGATGGCCACACCAAAATCCTTCCTCCTTCATTCTCCTATCAGGATTTTGGGCATGCACACACATAGGTCCAGAACAGAAACTGTGGTCGACTATATGGGAGTCCAGCAATGCAAATATTAAGCCATTTGCTGGTCACCTATTACTATTATTTTTTAAACTTACTGTAGGGCATGTGTGGTCACCAGAGAGAGACAGAGAGGAAAAGTGAGAAAGGAAGCCTCCAGGTCTAGGACTTGAAATGCAGTAGTCCACATGCGAGTCCAGCACCTTATGATGCTTGAAATGCAGTAGTCCACATGGGAGTCCACCACCATGCCTCCTACTGGACCCTTGCTACTGTATTTTATGTTCCAATAAAATCTGATGCTTTTTCATAAGGCTCTGAGGAATCTTTTCCCAGCACTGAACCACCAACAAAAAGAAAGAAACTGCTCTTCAGAAACCTGCATAGAAAACTCCTCCTGTGGGGACCACATTGCTAACCACAGCAGAAGAGTGACTTTGGCACAGAAGCCATTCACAGCAAAAGGGGAGTAAATTATTCCCAGGTGCAGAAACATTCTCCAAAGAGTGATCCAAAACTGAATACACCACCAAATGGCTGAAAGGACAGCAGAGCCTTAAGTATGAGAAAACCAGGAAATATATCTTCATCAAAAGAACATGATAGCTCTCTATCTCTTGAAAAAACAGAAGAAGTTACAGAAGTGTCAGAGTGAATTCAGAACATTTATGATGACAAAACTCTATGAGATGGAACAGAAAAGAGACAATAACTCTGGGAGATTAGGAAGTCCTTCCATGATTTGAGAGAAGAAATGGACACCATAATAAAAGAGAACCAAATGGAACTGTTAGAGATGAAGTCGGTAATACAGGAAATCAAGACCTCTCTCGAAAGTATCAAAGCTGATTAGACCATACTGAAGATCAAATCTTAGATGCAGAAGGCAAAACCTCAGACCTAGAAAAAAACACCAAAAAGACAGAGAAAATAACAACAAAAAAGGAGATTAATATACAAGAAATACTAGATTCCATGAAATGTCCAATCATCCAAATAAGTGGTGTCACAAAAGGAGAAGAAATAATAAGGACAGTGAAAATCTATTCCATAAAATCCTGGAAGAAAATGTTGCAAGTCTAGAGAAGCACTCAAACATCCAGACCCAAGAAATACAAAGGACCCCAAGTAGAATCAATCCAAGGAGATCCTCTTCATGGCACATCATAGCCAGACTGTCCAAAACCAGATATAAAGACAAGATACTCAAATTGGCAAGAGAGAAACATCAAGTCTAACATTGGACCTTTCAATGGAAACAATGCAAGCAAGCAAAGAATGGGAAGATGTATTCAAAGTGTTAAATGAGAAACAATTTCAGCCAAGAATATTATACGTGGCAAGATTATTCTTCATATGAAAAAAAGATAAAAATCTTTTCAGACAAACAAAACTTAAAAGAATTACCAACACTAGAGCAGTTCTTCAAGAAATTCTGAAGAGAGTACTGTACTAGGAAACCTAATAAAGGGGCAGATAGAAATAGAGAATAAAAAACAACCAAGAAATTGGCCAATATTTTTTTGGAGAGGTTTTTCCTGTAGAACACATGCACTTGTCAGAAAGAGAGAAACAGAGACAGAAAATGAAAAATCACACCCCAGGGGAGATGGCCACACCACAGTCCCTTTTTTTCCACTCTCCTCTTATCTTGGGCATGCATGAACACGTGCTCAGCGTGAGTTTAAGCCACTGGGTCCAGGACTCGAACCACAGTAGACTACATGGAAGTCCAGCGACATAGCCTTATGCCAACTGCTGGTCCCGAAATTGGCCAATTTAATGGTAGGGACAAGTCCAGAAATATTGATAACAACATTGAATGTTAATAGATTAAATTCTCCAATCAAGAGACACAGATTGGTTGAATGGATAATAAAACAGAAACTCTCTATCTGTTGCCTACAAGAAACGCATCTCATGAATAAAGACATGCATAGACTAAAAGTGAAGGGCTGAAAAAAGACAGTCCATGCAAATGCAAATCCAAAAAGAGCTGGAGTTGTGAGACTAATTTCAGACAAAATAGGCTTTAAAACAAAACTCTAAGAGGATACAAAGAAGGGCCTTATAGAGTAGTAAAAGGGCTCATTTATCAAGAAGATACAACAATTATATATGTCTGTGCACCCAACTTGGGAGCACCCAAATATATGGAGGAAAGACTGTTAGATCTTAAAGGAGCAATACACTACAACACACTAATTGTTGGGGATTTCAACACTCCACTATCTCCTTTGGACAGATCATCTAGACAAAAAATAAGCAAAGAAGTACAGGATCTAAATGATACCATAAGTTAGATGAATTTAACAGACATCTATAGAACCTTCCACCCAAAAACCATGAAATATACTTTATTTCTCACACCAACATGGCACTGTTCAGAGCACAAACAAGCCTTTGCAGATCGAAAGGCACAGAAACTATATCCAGCATTGTCTATGACCATAATGGAATTAAACTTGATATGAATTTCAGGAAAAATCTTTGAAAATACACAAATACATGGAAACTAAATAACCTACTCCTGAATGACTTCACAATAATGGAAGAGATTAAGACTGAAATCAAAACATTCACGGAAACCAATAATAATGAGCATGAGTCTCCATAATCTATGGAACACCACGAAAGCTGTCAGAAGAGGGAAGTTCATAGCAATTGGTGCACATAAGAAAAAGATGGAGAGTTGCAAATGGACAACCGAACATCATGCCTCAGAGAATTGGAAAACTAACAACAACAACAACAAAAATCCAAAAAACGCCAGGAGAAAAGAAAGAATAAAAATTTGAGCAGAAATAAATGAAATAGAAAATAAAAAACTATAGAGGAAAAAAATGAAAGCAAAAGCTGGTTCTTTGAAAAGAAACAAAATCAACACACCATTAACTAGAATAATTAAGAAGAGAGAAAAGAACCAGATAAATCAAATTTGCAGTGAAGCAGGCCAAGTTATTTTTATATATAAAAATAATATAATATATATACAGTGATAATATAATAATAATATAATAATATATATAGTAATAACCTAAAAAGTACAATGATTTCATTTGCCTTCCTCAATTCTTATGTATCTGAAACCATACAATTTATACTTTCATACACAAAAATCTTTGTTTCTCTTCTAGCAAAAGAAAACCTCAGCTCATATGTGTTGGATTATTAATTCAGACAAGTATTAATGAAGAAAATAATATTAATCAGTCAAAATGGGAATTAATATTGAGCTCTTCTAAAATGAAACCTTCAAAATATTGGCAATCTGAGGTTTTCAGCACAGGGTGTTACATTTCAAGTCCCATGGCAATTATCTATAATGAGATCAAGAACATTCTTAACTCGTGTTCAGGTGGGCAGTGTTTCAGGTGGGTGAGTTTACATTTTCTTGATAGCCCCAATGAAGAGTTTGAGGCTTAAATTGTTGCATAATGTAAACAATATGAAATTTTAAAAAACGTTGATAACATCTATAGATTTATAAAGTTACCAATAAAAAGACTATCAAATAATTTTTTCCTAAGGGCTGTACCAACAGATTTCATATTTGAGGCCAATCAGAGCAAATGGCAATGTCCTTTTATATGAGACACTTTCTCAAAAAGCCAAAACAATAAAACTAGATGCCAAAGATGCACATTACCATTATGTTTAGACCTTCTTTACTGACATATGTATAATTAGAAATAGTTTGTCCTCTCTCAATCTTCAGTCAGGAGATTGAGGGATTTTTATGGTAATTTTGATCATGTATTAAAAAAAAGAATTGTAATAGCTATGGGAACGATACACCAAAAATAACACAAAGTGAGCCAATATGACACATCTCCTCTTAAAGTCCTCTTCTTTAGTTACCCAATTGTCCCCATGATCTTAATTTGTACTATGTAGTGGTGTTTAAGAAACTGAACTAGAACAAAGCAATCCTTTTTCCTTTTCAGTTTTTTTTACAGTTTTTTTACACACATATTGTATATACAACTTTTAAAATAACTGCACAGTTTTATATCTCACTACTAGAGAAGTGCAGTCCAGGCAGACCATGCCTCTCAATATGTTCAAAATATTAAATAAAACCCAACCAGTTTCATACTTTTCTAATAGTCAAGCTGGCTAGAAAAAAAACGGGGGGGGGAGAGGAGGGTGGGGGGACTGGAGAAAAGAACAGGCAGTTGCAAGATGGAATCAATCTTTCTTCACAAATATAGTACTTAAAATCTTGCCATTTCCTCATCTTACCCCTTTTACAGATCTCTAAAATCTCACCTTTAAAGTTGGAAATATCACATTGCTAACTTGTAGAAAAAATCTCATGCAACATGCGTATGTCAACTGCCCACTCAAACAACTGCAACCCGGAGGATTTTCCTGGCCCAGGAGAAAGAGGACACAATAAGATGATCTCTGCTGTAGAGTTGCTGCTCCACTTGACAACTTCATGTTTCTTTCTGGATGTTCCTTGGACATTCACATGTGACACTGCCACTTCGTGATTCTTTTTTCCACAAGCAGATTTCCCCTTTACTCTTTTATCCCAAGAAAGCCAGTGTCATCCACCCAAAGGTTTTCCAAGATAAACCAAAGTCACTTCTGTGTTACCACATACAGCAGAACCTGTTGGATATAAGAATGGCTTTGGAAGTCCTCTAAAGGCAACCCCCAGGAACTCATATCCTCGTTCAAAACCTAGTCTTATCCTCCATGTCCAAGGTGACTCCAATTCTTTTCACCTATCTGATATTTTGGTGCATTGTTGCACTGTGGAAAATGGCCATCGACTTCTCCATTATGTAGCAGATTAGTGTCCACCAGATTCCAGCCCCAGCTCTGGTCATCACTGCCCAGCAATGCCACATAACCTTGGCACTGCATGGGGGGCCCGTTTTGTGGCAATTCCTATCACTGCCACACAGTGCTCAAAGGCCCTTCCCACCATATTTCCCAGGCATGGCGACCCTCACTGGAACCAGTCTTGGTCCTTGCACCATCAGTGCCCTGAGCAATAGCGTTTCCATGCAAAGTGAAGCTATTTTTCTTAATGTAGACATTCCTGGAGCAGTCATCAGTGCTGAAGGCCTTTTGAAAAGCTGGTCCCTTGGCCTTGAGGCTGGGCAGGTTGCAGAGGATGTCTGTGCGCATAGCGTCTTCTGCCAGGCTGCAGGCACACAGGCTCCACCACACCTCGCTGTTATTGTCGCCTGGCAGGCAGCGGTACCAGTGCTTGAGCACCAGGGCACAGCTTGGACAGCAGCCGGCCAGAGGGCCGCCGCTGTGGCCGCAGCGTTCCTCCCATCTCTGCTGGAGAGGCCAAGCCTCACCTGGAGACCAGAGAAGCTCGCTCACCTTTCGGTGCCAACCACCGGTGCCTGCACCGCTCCTGCCCCTACCCCTGCCCGGGGGCGACTGCTGACCCCGCCTCACTGAAGACAGAAGCACTGGCCACAACAGCGACCACGCCCCTCCCACACTGCTCCCCACTGGCTTTGGAACTGCCTGGCCTGTCAGGCCTCCCCTCAGCTCACCAGGGGCTCCGCTATGTGGGTTGAGGGCACGAAGCAAGGGCCAAAGCAGGCAACATTATAACAGACATAATAGAAATACAAAACATCAAGAGGATACTATGAGCCACTCTATGCCAACAAACGACAAAACCTGGATGAGATGGACAAATCTCTGGGCTCATATCATCTATCAAGATTGAGCCAGAAGGACACAGAAAGCCTTACTAGGCCCATAACAGGCAATGAGATTGAACTATGTGTGTACATGCCCAACATAGAGGAGAATGGAGGAGAAGGGATTGCAGCATGGCCAACCCACCCTGGGGGCGATTTTGTACATTCTGTCTCTGTCTCTCTGAAAAGCGCATGCATCCTATAGCAAAAATCTCTCTCAAAAACAAACAAAAAAAATCACTTATCTATGAAAAACTCAGAGCTAACATCATTCTGAATGGTAAAAAGTTGAAAGCTTTTCGCTAAAAACTGGTACAAGACAAAGATGCCCACTTTCTCCACTCCTTTTCAATATAGTAATGGATGACATTGCCAATGCAATCAGAAAAGAGAATAACATAAAAGGCATTCAAACAGGAACACAAGAGGTGAGATGATCTCTATTTGCAGATTACATGATTATATACATAGAACTAATGGTTCCCACGAAAAAATTCCTTTAAGTAATAAATGAATACAGTAAATTTGCAGGATAGAAAACTAAGATACAAAAATCTATAGCATTTCTATATATGAACAAGCAGACTGAGATAGAATGGAAGAAAGTAATTCCATTTATGAAAGCCACAAAAAGTATAAGACACCTAGGAATAAATCCAACCAAAAAACTCAAAGACCTTCACAAGGAAAGATATGAGAAGCTAAAAAAAGAAATTGAAAATGACACAAAAAAGCTGAAGGACATCCCATGTTCCTGGATCAAAAGAATTAATATAATCAAAATGGCAATTCTACCCCAATTAATCTACATATTTAACACAATCCCAATAAAAGTACCAGAGTCATTCTTTAGCTATGTAGAAAAGGTAATCATAGTGTTTGTCTGGAATCATAAAATAACCTCTATTGCCAAAGTCGCCCTGTGCAAGAAGAGTGCAGTAGAAGGAATCTCACTCTCTGGCCCCAAAATATATTACAAAGTTGTGATAATCAAAACAGCATGGTATTGGCGTGAAAATGGACATGGAAAAATGGGACAATATAAAGACCTCAGAAATAAACCATAAAACATACAGCCAACTGATTTTTTGACAAAAGGTACCAGTCAATCCAGTGGAAAGAGAAAAACCTCTTCAAATGGTGTTGGAAAAACTGGTTGTCCACTTGAAGAAAGATGAATCTGAACCCCTACCTCTTACTCTTTACAAAAATCAACTCAGTTGGATCAAAGATAAAAACCTAAGACTTCAAACTATAAAACTACTGGTGGAAAAAACTGGGGAAACTCTGGGAGACACTGGAGTAGGCAATGACTTCCTAAATAAGACCTCCAAAGCACAGTCAATAGTCTGAAAAATAGACAAATGGGATTACATCAGTTTAAGAAGTTTCTGCACAGCAAAAGACATAGTAATTAGCGTGAATCAGCAACTCCTAGAATGGGAGAGTATTTTTGTAAACTATGCTTCAGATAATGGACTGAACCAGAATATACAGGAAAACACAAGTGGCTTACATGAAAAAAGATGAACCCAATTAAAAGACGGGAAAATGAACTGAAAAGAAAACAACTCTCTAAGGAAGACATATGAACATCCCCAAAGCATATGAATAATGCTCAACATCCCTCATCATAAGGGAGATGCAGATCAAAACCACAATAAGATACCACCTAACCCCACTCAGCATGACTAAGATTTTTAAAAAGCAATAAATGATAAGTTCTGGCAGGGCTGTTGGGAAAAAGGAACTTTCCTGCACTGCTGGTTGGAATGTAAATTGGTCTAGCCACTGTGGAGAACAATATGGAGATTCCTTAAAGATCTACAAATAGAACTACCGTTATGATCCACCAATCCCATTCCTGGGTATCTACCCAAAGGAGAACGCTTAGTCAGAAAAGTGCTTGCACATCTGTTTACTGTGGCATTATTCACAATTGCTAGTACATGGGACCAATCCAAATGTCCAGAACAGAAGAAGGATTGAAAAAGTGTAGCACATGTACTCTATGAAATACTACTCAGCCATTAAAAAAAAAGATGACCTTGGCTTTTGATAGAATGTGGATGGATATGCAAGATTTATTGCTGAGTGAAGCAAGCCAGGCTATGAAGGAGAGACATTGTATGCCTCCACTTGATCCATACCAACTGTCTGTACTCTATGGCTGAAACTGAAACATTAGAGGATATTAAAACATGGAAAATGGTTATGGATACTGGATACAGTGTGGGAAGAGCCTGGCAGAAGGAGGAGAGTCTTGAGGAAAGACATTAAGAAGAAAAATAGAGAGACAAGATATTTATGGGACACAGGAATGGATTACTACCTGTTGATGATAATGTGTACAGCATCCCTAACTGGTCTGATGTGAAATGTATTCATGTTGGAAAATTCGCTTTATGAGTGAAGTGGTGTATAGTGATTGAATGTATGACATAAATTAAAATAAAATATATATATATATATTTATATATATATATATATTTTTATTATCATCATATTCTTCTTTATATTACATTGAATTACATATAACTTTACAGTGTATTACATTGCTTTTTCAAAAGGGAATGCCATGGGACCAGCAGTTAGCGTAATGGCTATGTCGCTGGACTCCCACGTAGTCGACCGCGGTTCGAGTCCCGGACCCGGTGGCTTAAACTCACGCCGGGCGCGTGTGCGTGCGTGCCCAAGATCCCGAGAGGAGAATGGAGGAGAAGGGATTGCGGCGTGGCCATCCCCCCTGGGGGGTGATTTCCTGCTTTCTATCTCTCTGTCTCTCTCTGTCTGTCTGGTGAGTGCACGCGCCCTATAGCAAAAACCTCTCCAAAAAAAAAAAAGAAAAAGAAAAAAAAAAGGGAATGCCATGCATGTCAGTCAGTACAGAGACATTAATCTCCCCACTTTAACATTCAATATCTTTTCTATGTTTTCCCCAATCATTATTATTATTATTCTAATTATTTTTTAAAAAAGTCAATTGCTATTTCTCATTTTGCTTGTACAAATACTTTGCCTATCATGAAATACTTCTCAGACAAATCCAGTTGAGAATACTATACATGTCAACATCAACAGTTAATAAGCCATATCTGTTTCTCACTAATGTCCTGCCGATCTATTGTTCACTTGTTATCTTTCTCTATTCTCTTCTCTTCACTTCCCCCATTCCACACTGTCCTATTCTCGTTAAGTACCTTCACTGCTTTTATGTCCTCCAATTTTTTGCTCTCTATTATAGAGTGCTGATAGTCGGTATATATTGAGTGGATACATACAATATCTTTCTTTCATAGCCTGGTTTACTTCACTCAGCAATAGATCCTCCGTATCTGACCACTTTCTATCAAATTCCAGGGTCTTGTTATTTTTTATGGCTGAGTAGTAAATTAAAAGAAAGTTATTTTTTAAATCTGATGCTTTAGGTAGACGGCATGCCCCTAGACATTGCACTGACTTGTTTTCACACCACTGTGTAATGTGGCAGCAAGTGGGAACACGAGGCCCAAATTATACCCCAGTGCTTCACAGACCTTTCACCTGTCCCACTGGCTAACTGGATGGTTCTCCACTTCTAAAGCGCACACCTTACCTTCTCTTTGCACTACCCAGTGCACCACGATCACATGCTGTGACATACACAGCATCTCTGGGATGGAACAGCACATAATTAATGTGACATCGCAGGTGAGCTGAAGCCTCGACCTGAACTTACTGATTCTGTTGCTAAATCAAGGTGCATGAACAGATTCAGTCCTAGCGACTTATGTCGGGCTCTGTGTTAGCAGCATCCTCACGAGCTGATACACGTTATGACATATCAGAAAAACTGAAGCCAGAAACTTTCTGGTAGAAAAGTGCTATAAATCGATAGAAATACCAGTCCTGGTTAGGTAATGAAGGTAAATTTAGGTACCCCCCCATACACCTGAGTATTTAATTGAAAAATTCCCCTCTAAGAAACTAAGTACTCCAATTTAAAATGTTTCAAGTGTGGAATAAATGTTCTATTATGTTACTATCTCAAAGAAAGAAATTATTGGCATGGTATGCAGTAGTTAATTTTTTCTTACTGACAGATTAAGTTAAAATGTTTTCAATTCATGCAAGAATAAGTGACATGCATATCAGATATTACACCCTTCTTAAACAAATTTATACTTAGACAAGGTTATCTCTCATGAAAAAACAAAAGCAATGTAAAATTGTTAAATTGTTCTGCACAGACTAGACCAGTGCCAAAAAGAGAAAGGAAGTGAGTCAGGCAGCCAGAGAAAGCTTTGTGAAGGAAAAACCATGAGCCCAGTCTGAACAAACACAACTGGATGAACAGAAGGCGAAAACACAGAAAGCACAGCACAGTGAGTCTAACAAAAGTAAGAAAGCTGTCCCCTAAACGTGTATCCTGAAACTCGTTATATTATTCAACCAGCTGTCAATGTACTGTTAACATGTTAAATTTTATAGTACTGGAATTCTGATTTGACTTCATCCCTTCTTTAAATCCTGGGTTTTGGTCTCTGCCAATGGCTCCATGCCGCCGACATGGCCAACGTGGAAGATGGCGAGGAGCCCTGCACCCTGTCCTCTCACACCGGGAATACAGGCTCCAAGGTGGGGGGAGACAGGGTGTTCTCGCTCAAGAAGTGGAACTCGGTGGCCAAGTGGAGCTGGGACGTGGAGCGCGATATGTGCACCATATGCAGGGACCAGGTGATGGATGCCTGTCTTCGATGTCAAGCTGAAGACAAACAAGAGGATTGTGTTGTGGTCTGGGGAGAAGGTAATCATTCCTTCCATGACTGCTACATGTCCCTGTGGGTGTAATAGAGTAATTGGTGCCCTCTCTGCCAGCGGGACTGGGTGGTCCGAAGAATCGGCAAGTGAGAGTGTAGGAAGCTTCCTTGGTGCAGTTATCCAGGAGAGCCCTGGTAGAGCTTGTTACCAAGTGCCCTGTGAAAGCTGGAACACTCCAGGGAGTTCATTCTTCACATAGGAGGCCACAGGTCTGTGGGCCTTTGGGACTCCACGAGGCATGGCTTAGCATTTCCCGATTTTATTTTAAGAAATCCTCTACAATTAAGAAGGTAATTTATTAAAGATCATCTTTCCTATCTCTGTAATGTGTGTCATACAGACTGCTCAGAAGTGCTTAAAAAAAAAAGAGAGAACTCCACATTGATCTTTATAATCTACCTTTATAATCTACCACAGCAGGGGCTGTGGAGGCAGTTTTATTCAGAGAACTTTGTGCATGCTTATGGTTGGCCAGTTAAAATGAGAATGTAATAGTAACAAATAAAGTGCAGTTTAAAATCCTTATCCTTAATTTGTTCCTGATATCTATTTTTGGTGGGAAGGGAGGATGATTCATGACATCTATATTTGAGAATCTTAAATTTGGACCAGTGAACAGGAAAAATATTAATAAAATTTAACCTCTGGGTAAATAAGATTTTGCTTGTCCTACAAGTTACGTCTGTGACATGAGTCACAGAAAACCCGGGTCTTCACTCACATCACCATCAGACAACCCAGATCTTCACTCACATCACCATTCAGTCATTGAGTGGGAAAGGACGTAAGTGTTTTCTAGCTCTGGTTAGATTATGTTGTGATTGAACTGTGTTAATGAGGGGGAAAGTTTACCATTGTAGCTTTGGGTCAGAAAGTTTATTTTATCAAGTTTTTATAAATTTATTCTATTTACCTTTAAAAAATTAAATCCTGGGTTTTGTCTTCTAAATTAATGTGATTATGTGATATAACCTCCAGTGAAGCCCCTGGCATAGATTGTGGTTTTAGGGCCTCAGCCAATTCTTATTGAAGCTGTCTCATAGCTACCTGATAAGATAATCCCATTACTTATGTGATAAATCACCATATTACTCAATTATGGTAGAAATATATTACCATAAAGTATACACTGAAAATGTCTCCACATACATCACTTTGCATTTTTCCCTCATGTGCACACATCCCTGTTTACTACTGATTCAGTTCAGGGCATAGTTAAGGGGCGATCTTCCTGCCTACTCAGTTTTGGCTTACTTAGAGAGGAGAAACTTTCCCTTAGCCAACTTGTCCCTCCTCCTCTGATGAATCTGCAAGGCTTCACAGTGTCTGTGGGTGAGGCTGGTGAGGGCACACTCTCTTTTAACCTTTTATATCTTTTCTTAGGAGAGGTTTCAAATTAACCTTTTGTATCTCTTTTCATGAGAGGTTTCAAATTAATTTCAGAGTTCCTCACATATTCAATCTCTGCTCCAGAATCCTCACAAAATATTCCTATTAGAGTATAAGAGTGCAATTCCAACAGCCTTCAAGGTAGTCTTTAGGTAACCAGCCTCCACTTCCTCCCCTGGCCTCAACTATTACATCTCTTCCCAGTACGCACTCCATTCCTGCAGTACGTGAACTCTGCAACACCTCCCTCATTAGGTTGAAATGGAGATCATTAATAAATCACAGATAGCTAATTAGATTTATGCAGAATAAAGTAATGTCCAAATGAGAGTAATGGAGCCTTGAAATAAAATTATGAGTAAATTATTTGTAAAAATGTCCAAAATAAATAATAAATACCAAAATTAAAAGTTTTGCCCAAATTAGATACATTTGTCTCAAACTATGACTTAAAAAAACTACATGGCATTAAAGAATGGGGAGGTCATCAGAATACATAATTTGAGGATCAGCTAAGGTGGGCTGCTAAGAGGCTACTTTCTGGAGGCTGGAACCTAACCCCATGTGTCCACACTTCTGTCTCTGGGAAGCACTGAAGCCCTACTGGGGGAAGAAAGAAACTAAAGACATAAGTTCTATTCAGCCTGCCTTCAGTGTTGATGGTGTTTTGTTTTGTTTTGTTTTGTTTTGTTTTTATTTTTATTTTTTTTTTACTTAGTTTAAAGCCAATCTGCGCATGATACTTCAACTTTTCAATCATCTCTGGGATGATGAAGTACATTAGATATTTCACATTTGAATGAATTCTTAGGGAATGTCCTCTGGGCTTAAACCATACATGAAGTGAGGATTTCAGAACAATTATCAGTCATTTTTGTTCAATATTTAAAACATAGTGTATTAAGCCTCTAATACTTAGACAGTCAAACACACTTAAATATAAAAAACATGTCATGCACTTCAGATTGTTACCAACAGCTTACAAACATACTCTACAAGAATCAGTTTTACAATTTAATAAAAAGGAAAGAAAACTTCCTGGGATCCCACATTCTTCATTCATCACCCAGTTCTCTCTTGCCTTTAGCGTTACTACTTCTCCAAGGCCATGTCTACACTTACCTCACAGTCACGCTTCCCTGGTCATGACCAAAACTGATTTTTGTCAAGGACACTGACTCTCATTTTAGTCAACTCCTCAATAGAATAAACAATTGAGTATTCCCATGTTGGAGCTGAAGACAGCACATTACTCTGCTTCCTATCTAGAAAAAGTCATCACCGCTAATATTCCTTCAGAGAGAAATCAAAAAGTGATAGATACGTACCCTTCTTCATCTGAGTCTGTTTCATCAAATCTCTTTTCCTCAGTCACTTGTAGTGGACCAGGTGTCGGTGAACAGGCCTCTTTCGCCATGTTCACAACTGTCGGGGTTTTGGTGGCCCATTGCCCGCGTTCTTTTTTCTTGCCTTTCTTTGCACGAACGCGGGAGCTCAGACTGTGAAAAAAAGAATACATGAAATAAGCCATTGGGGTCTCATCAATCTACTTACAATGCCAAAACACTTTTCCATAAAATCCTACATCATTCCCATCGGACTTGATTTTCTTGTTTAAAAATGATTTAAACCAAGGTCAAGTGCATACAAAGAAATGTGTAGTCTCAGCGTCAAAAAAAGGGTAAATGTAATAATGTGACCCATTATTTCATGGTTGCAAAGTTGTACGTGAGCAGTAAAAAGGCTTTATATTGGTATCAACCGATGGCGTAACGGCCTGGTCACTAGGCTCCCATGTAGTCGACCTCAGTTTGAGTGCCGGACCAGGAGGCTTAAACTAACTCCAGCCGCGTGGGTCTGCCTGCCCAAGATCCTGAGAAGAGAACGGGGGAGAGAGGATTGCGGCGTGATCATCCTATCCGGGGAGTGAATTCCTGACTTCTTTCTTGTTGTATCTCTTTGTCTTTCTGGGGAGCATCTGCACTTTATAGCAACAATCTCTCCAAATAGGAAAACAACAACAACAACAACAAAAAAACCTAAAGACAAAATCAATCCTCTCTCTTCACCAGATGCTAAACCACTTCCACTGACAGCAATAAAATTTTAGAGTACCTTACTCTGTCCCAGCTATTCGTTATGATATTGTCAAAGATATTGTCAGACACACATGAAGGGAGATAAAATTCTCTTCCACCTAGGGACCAATACATGCGGTGGAATGTAAGGAGCTAAATTCCACACCACCGTCAGTGCTGTTCAAGATTCAGTCCTGGTGCCTTGAAGAATACGCTGGGCACATGCTGCACAAGCCCTGAATTCTGTGCGAAGGCTGTAGGCAAATTGACCATGGCAGCGACATTCCTCCCAGGGGATGTTATCTAACCCCCTGTGTCCACACTTCTGTCTCTGGGGAGCACTGAAGCCCTACTGGGGGAAGAAAGAAACTAAAGACATAACTTCAACTCAGAATGCCTTCAGTGTTGACATGTTTTTTTGTTTTGTTTTGTTTTGTTTTTTACTTAGTTTAAGGCCAATCTGCGCGTGATACTTCAACTTTTCAATCATCTCTGGGATGATGAAGTACATTAGATATTTCACATTTGAATGAATTCTTAGGGAATGTCCTCTGGGCTTAAACCATACATGAAGTGAGGATTTCAGAACAATTGTCAGTCATTTTTGTTCAATATTTAAAACATAGTGTATTAAGCCCTCTAATACTTAGACAGTCAAACACACGTAAATATAAAAAACATGTCCTGTGCTTTAGATCGTTACCAACAGCTTACAAACATGCTCTACAAGAATCGGTTTTACAATTTAATAAAAAGGAAAGAAAACTTCCTGGGATCCCACATTCTTCATTCATCACCCAGTTCTCTCTTGCCTTTAGCGTTACTACTTCTCCAAGGCCATGTCTACACTTACCTCACAGTCACGCTTCCCTGGTCATGACCAAAACTGATTTTTGTCAAGGACACTGACTCTCATTTTAGTCAACTCCTCAATAGAATAAACAATTGAGTATTCCCATGTTGGAGCTGAAGACAGCACATTACTCTGCTTCCTATCTAGAAAAAGTCATCACCGCTAATATTCCTTCAGAGAGAAATCAAAAAGTGATAGATACGTACCGTTCTTCATCTGAGTCTGTTTCATCAAATCTCTTTTCCTCAGTCACTTGTAGTGGACCAGGTGTCGGTGAACAGGCCTCTTTCGCCATGTTCACAACTGTCGGGGTTTTGGTGGTCCATTGCCCACATTCTTTTTTCTTGCCTTTCTTTACACGAACGCCGAAACTCGGACTTTGAAAAATATTCATGAACAAAGTTATTGGTTTCTAAACATTGTCTTGACAACTACAAAGTAAATTTTTGTCAGATCCCTTGTCATTCCCTTCAGAAATTATATCCATGTTTGAAAATGTTTCTGAATTGTCAACTGCAAACAGGGAAGTGTATATTCTCAGATTCAAAACAGGGATAAATTGAATAATGTTACATATTAGTCCACTGTTGAAAATTTGTACCTATGTAGAAATAAAGCTTTATATTGAGACCAACAGCTGGTGTAAAGGCTCTGTTTCTAGATTTCCATGCAGTCTACCCCATGCATGCAGATCCCTGG
Source organism: Tupaia tana (assembly GCA_026018925.1). Lineage (NCBI taxonomy): Eukaryota > Metazoa > Chordata > Mammalia > Scandentia > Tupaiidae > Tupaia > Tupaia tana. The sequence goes on from JAKSZU010000088.1 coordinate 719,630, forward strand.
ATCTGGTAGCTCAAACTGATACCGGGCATGTGTGCTTGCATTCCCAAGATTTCAAAAGGAGAATGGAGGAGATGTGATTATTGTGTGGCCTTTCCTTTATGGGTGATTTCTCACTTTCTCTCTCTCTGTCTCTCTCTTTCTGTGGAGCACACTTGCCCTGTATCAAAAACCTCTCCATAAAAAAGAAAGAAAGGCTTTATATTAAAGGGAGAAAATATAAAAGAGGAGCTCACCAAACAATACAGATATAGAAAAAGCAATCTACTAAGTAAAATGAGCATGAGCACTAAGTTTAGACACAAAGATCTTAGATGATTTCATGGAAGTGGTAGGACTGGAGGGCCTAAAAGTAGTGATAATAAGGATGCTTCGACAGTGTGGAACATGATGGGAAAAGGCAAGTGCATAGAGAAGGATAGCAAGAGAATAAATAAAGAGGGATGACATTTGTGGACCCCAGAAATGGTTTATTACTTGGTGATGATAACATGTATAGTATTCTCAACTGGGCTAGTCTGATAAGTATTTCATGTTGGGTAAATTATTTTTACAAGCAAAATGATATATAGTGATTGAATGTCTAAAAAAATGAGAATAATAATAATAATCTGGAAGTAAATGATGAAAAGCTATTTGATGATGATGTGTATAGTAATGTCTTTCTCTTGACTGATATGCATGGTATTCCTTCTGGAAAAAGAAATGTAATACACTGTAAAGATATTTGTGATTTAATGTAATATAAACAATATTATGAGAATAATAAATTAAAAAATTGGAAGGAGTGGCCAGTAGGTGGCTTGGTGATTAGGGTACTGGATTCCCTCCTGGCTCACCATGGATTGAGTCCCTGACCTGGCAGATTGCTTTCTTGCTTTCTCTGTCTCTCTGCCTGTCTCTGATCAAATTAAAGATAACAACAATGTTGAGTAAAATTAAATTAAATACTTCCTCGAAAACAGTTTTTTACAAATGAATTGAAAGGAAAGTACAGGATTCAGGAAAGCTAGTACTGGAGGTGAATGTAACACTACGCGGGAATGCGACACCAGACAGCACTCACCACCTACCATCAATGAGTGGAAGACACAGGAGTAATCTATGATGATTAGTGCTCTCATTTCGGGGAGTAGTTCCATGTATACAAATGTTCGATTAAACACATTTTTTAACATTGCATGAGTCAGGTAGAACACGAAGTTAGAAATTTGGGAAATACTGCATGAGTGGGGGTCTGAAGGACCTTAATTTGAAAATACTGAAGCATCATTATATATAGTTCCAAAAAACAATTGTCTAATTACTGATGGTCTTGGTTAAATCTAAATTGACTAGATAACATTTGTACACATTTTGCTAGGCACTAAATTCTAATATAAATAGAAAATTCTCATTACTTTGTTATGTGGCAAGCAACATACATGAGAACATCATCACTAGTGTATACCTTCATAAATTTATAAAAAGATCGACATTTGCCACTATGGATTAGTAAATACAGAGTTGAATGTGATCCCATAAAAATACTAAAACAAAAGGAAAATAAATAATTGTCGACCAACAAAAGTTACATAAATGATTATTCTAGTTAAAATGAAGTATGTAAAGTAGAGGAAATCATCCTGAGAGCAATCATTAAACTATTCTTCTTCACCCAAACTTTAAACTTCAAACCTATGTCTATAATTGAAGAATATGAAACAACTTTTATTTCGAGCAAGTTGATGGATGGCAACAGCCTTTCTGTTGTTGTTGTTGGTAATTTCCTATACGGTGTGTGGGCTTGCCAGAGAGAGAGAGAGAAAAGGAGAAAAACACCCCTCAGCTGGATGGCAACACCACTATCCCTTCTTCTCCATTGTCTTCTCATGATCAGGTTGCCCACACACTCACGCCGTGTATTTCTCAAGCTGCCAGATCCAGGAGTTGGACCTTACAGTTGATACTGTGAGATCTAGTCACCTTAATTACCATGCTACCAGTCTGCCCAGAAGACATCGTGTAAACAGAAAACCTCTGGTCAAAGTCATCTCAGAGTTAGAGCAGACTGACCACAGCCATGGTAATACCAAAACCTCCAGAATCAGTGTTTCCATTATTCACTCATTTCTTTCTTACAGAAAGGGATGCACAACACAGAGTCAGCACTCCAGCCAGGTCCCTATGTTGTAACTCATCCCTAAACTCAACCAGTCCCAGACCATGGGCACACTCACACCTGGCACCCAGGGGTGACTCTGGATTCAAACCCAGCACCTTCCGATGTGGATTGCACCACAGAGCACGGTGTTTCACCCATGCCCCACTTTTACATGTATTTAACAGTGACCACTACGTTACTTACCAACCCGACAATGTAAGCCACTTGCTTTGGAAAGGCAGCCTGTCCACAAAAACCCACTGTGATAAACGTGCCTTCCAGGGCCAACCACTAAATGACACTGTCACTGAATAACCATGCTGCTTCTGATGACTATCAGCCTACTCATGGCTCTGCTGGTCTGCTGACCCTGAATCTCCACTCTTACCAAAACCCTATGTAAGACCAGCAGGCTGCTCTGCTTAAAGAGACTGTGCCAGACCAGCTGAGCTCTAGCTCTCATGACAGAAAACAATAAATTCCAACTTTGTCTTGTATTTCAATCACCAAAAGGCTCATAATCATTTGTCAGAAGTATTTTCAGTCTATTACATTACCACCACCTTATTTTATTTTTATTAAATACCAATGAAGTTGGTGCGTCTCTGCCTCATTTTATCACAAATATCAGTATAGAGTGAAAAAAAGCAAGAAGGTAGCAAAACTTGAAGGTAGAGAATGTAACCTACTACGAGGAGCCAATGAGGTCAGCAGGTGGTGAAGTTGTCAAGGCGCTGGATCCTCCATGACTTACTGCAGTGTGAATGTCGGACCCAGGGGCTTGAAAATCCCACCTAGTATGAGTGCTTAAAGTTCCAAAAGGAGAATGGAAGAGAAGGGATTACAGTGTGGCCACCTCCTCAATCACTGCTTACTCACTTTCCTTCTCTCTCTCTCTAGCTTGCTCTGTCTCTCTATGGAAAGCTCATATACCCTATAGCAAAAAATTAAAACAATTTATTTTTTGGAAATGTGAAGACTTTACAGGCATTAAAAAAAATGCCTGAACTGACATTCCTCTATTAACTGCAGTTTCATACACCCAATAACTGCTCACTGAATACATATTATATGTTAGGGACACTACTGGTGCTGGCAAACTTCCATTTTTTATCCTTGAGAATGTAATTATTGGAATCTAACAGTCTATGACAGTTTATTTAGACTTTACCTTTCTATTGTATGTGAACAAACCCTCCCTGTTCTCCAGATTCTAAACAATTTATTAGGCTGATATTACTGGTATTTCAGAGTATCTTACAATATCATAGCTAATCCTCACAATATTGTTAAAGATACTGTCAGATATACACACATTTAGGGGGATTATATCTGATTCAGCATAGGAGCTCCCAAGGGATGTGGAGTTGAAGGCACTGGAATCTGCACAACAGTCAGTGCAGTTCAAGTCCCAGTCCTGTGGCCTTAAAAAACATGCTGGACTCACACACATGTTTGCCCAAAATCTTTGAGGAGACTAGAAAAAGAGACTGTGACATCACCATCCCCCTTGAGGATGTCCTTTCACCAACTGCGCTCACCCTTCTCTCTCTCTGAAGAGCACATGTGTCATACAAAGGGAAAGAAAAAGAAAATTAAAACATAAATTCTATCCAGTTGGGCTTCAGTGCTCACATGTTTTTTATTACATTGTTTTAAGAATATCTATTCACGATAATTCAACATTACAATCATGATTTAGATGTTGAAGGACATTAGGATATTCCATTCTAAACTGATTCTGCCTTCTTACTTTAAAATGATATGAATAAAAGTTTCTTTTTTTGGAGAGGTTTTGGCTATAGGGCACGCATGCTCAAAAGAAAGACAGAGAGAGACAGAGAGACAGAAAGTGAGAAATCACTCCCCCAGGGGGGATGGCCATGCCGCAATCCCTTCTCCTCCATTCTCCTCTTGGGATCTTGGGCATGCATGCACATGCACCTGGTATGAGTTTAAGCCACTGGGTTCAGGACTCAAACTGCAGTTGACTACATGGGAGTCCAGCGACATAGCCATTACTCCAACTTATGGTCCCAATATGAATAGAAGTTTTAAGAACAATTATCAATAGTTTTTTTGTTAAAATTTAAAAAATAATGTATTAAGCCTCCTAACACTTAGATAGACAAACATAAATTTAAAAAACATGTCCTGCTCTTTGGATCATTTTCAACAGCATACTAAAATACTATAAATGCATGTGTTTAAAGATGAAAAGAATATGGAAGGAAAGAAAGAGAAATAAAAAAGGAAAGAAAGAGAAAGAAAGAAGGAAGGAAGGAAGGAAGGAAGGAAGGAAGGAAGGAAGGAAGGTTGGTTCTTGGATGCCTTATTCCTCATTTATCATCCAGTTCTCTCTTGTCTCTAGCCCTGGAAATTCTCTAAGGACATGTCTAAGCTTACCCCACAGCCAGGCTTCCCTGGTGACTGAGGAAAGTGCTCATGGTCAAGGACGCTTGCTCTCATTTTAGTCGATTTTCAATAGAATCAGAAGTTAACTATTCTCATGTTTGTCCTGAAGAGAACACTATTCTAGCTTATTCTAGAAAAAGTAATCCCTTCTAATGTTCTCTGACAGAGGAATCAAGACACTATAGATTTTTACCTTTCGTCTGGATTTATTTCACGAACACTGTTGTCATTCTTCAGGTAAAGTGGAGCACCAGGGCATGAACTGAACTTTCCCACGCTGCCTATAGCTGTCTCCAGGGGTAGAACGGTCCACTTCATCTTTTCCTTGTCCTTGGTGTCAGTTTCATGCAAGCTGAAGCTCCTTCATTGAAAAAAAAAAAAAAAAAAAAAAAAAAAAAAAAAAAAAAAAAAAAAAAAAAAGGAAAAAGCCATTGGTCTGTAAACATTCTACTGACAAATAAAAAAACTATTTGTGTAAACTCCCACACCTTCACCATCTGAATTCACTTTCTAGTTAAATAACAATGATGAAGTGTCAACTACACATAAGGAACTGTATATTCTCAGCTTAAACACAGGGATGAATGATTCAATGTGGCACATGATTTAATCTCTGAAATGTTGTACCTAGCACAAGAAGATGTTATATTAAAGAGGTAAAATACAAAAGAGGAGCTCTCTAGACAAGAAAGGGGGAAAAAACAATCTGCTTAGCGTACAGAGTGTGAGCACCAAGATTAGACACCGGGAGCATAGGTGCTCCCGTAAGAACTTGAAGGAAGCAGGCCGGCGGCTGGGGAGGTGCTGACAGTGCCAGACTCCCTCACGGCTGACCATGGATCAAATGCCGAACTGGCGGCCTGCTTTCTCCCTTTCACTCTCTCTCTGTCGTCAAATTTAAAATAATAACAATGATGAATAAAATAAATCCAAACATGTATTGCAAACAAATTTAAAAAAATTGAAAGAAAATACAGAATGCAGGAAAGCGAGGACCCGAGATAAAAGTGACACTGCACTGGAATGTGAAGCCTGAAGGCTGGAGCTCCCTGACTACCGGCGGGGTGTGGAAGACACGGAGGAAATGTAGATATGTTAGTGCCATCATTGGTGGTACTGTTTTCATATATGATAATGTTTAATTAAATAAAGCTCTAACATAGGATCAGGCATTTAGAACATGAGAGAAGATATTTGGGAAATACTCTGGGGGAGGTCAGGACCTTAAGTTTAAAATACTAAATCATCATATATTTAGTTCTAAAAGCAATAGACTAATTATGATTTCTCCTAAAACTAAAATGACTACATAACTTTTGTACCGTTTAGCCTAGTACCTAATCCTCATAGAAATTTTACAATAGTCATCATGTCCTCTGGGGTAAACAAGCACAGAACATCACTAGCATATAGCTACATAAATTCGCAAAAAGACTAAAGTTTTTCACTAGAGATTTTTATGTTAGGAGTTGAGTATGAACCCATAAAAACATGAAAAGTGGGACCAGCAGCTGGCATAATGGCTATGTCGCTGGACTGCCATGTAGTTGACTGTGGTTCAAGACCCAGACCCGGTGGCTTATACTTACGCTGGGTACATGTGTGTGCATGCCCAAGAACCCGACAGAATGGAGAAGGGATTGTGGCATGGCCATTCCCACTGGGGGGGATTTCTAGCTTTCTGCCTCCCTGTCTCTGTCTTTCTGGGGAGCGCACGTGCCCTATAGCCAAAACCTCTCAGAAAAAAGAAAAAAAAATGAAAAGCAACAGAAATACAAACAATTGTCAATCAAAGTCATGTATATAAGTAATCTAGTTAAAATAAAGGATTTAAAGAAGAAGAAATCATCCTGATAGCAATCATAAAACCATTCTTTTTCACCCAAACTATAAATGTGTAAATTCAGTCAAAATTCAAGCATACGAAACAGCTTTCATTTCAAACATAGTTGATGGACAGCAAGTGGGTGATTGTTAGTAATTTCCTATACGGCACATGTGATTGCCTGAGAGAAAGAGCAGGAGAGAAAGCACCCCTCAGCTTGATGGCTATGCCGCAGTCCCTTCTCCTCCACTCTCTTTTCGGGATGCTGAGAACCCAAACACCCGTGCCCAGTGTGTTTCTCAAGCTGCTAGTTTGGGGACTGGAATCATGCAATTGAACCTGTGGGAGCTAGCCACCTTAACTTCCATGCTACCAGCTGGCTCAGAAGGCAACTTTTAAACAGAAAACATCTGGTCAAAGTCCTCTCAACAGCGGGAGAGAACTGACAAATAGCTATGGAAATGTTTATACACATAGAGTTTTCACATTATGTTTTTCTTTCTACTTACACACACACACACACACAGAATAAGCACCCCAGCAAGGTCCTGATGTTGTACCTCATCCCTAGCCTCAGCCAGTCCCAGACCATGGACATGCTCACACCTGACAGTGAGGGACGTCTCCGGATTCAACACCAGCACCTTCTAATGTGGATTAGCCTCACAGAGCACGACATTTTACCGCAGGACCACCATCCACCCTCCACCCCAGTTATACATGAGTTCTCTCAGTGAACACTAGCCTTACTTACCGACCAGTCAATGTCAGCCACTTACTTCAGAAAGGCAGTCTATCTGAGATGAACTTGTTCTGATTACCATGCCTTCCAGTGCCAAGCAGTGAACACCACTCTCGTCAAAAAAGAGTACTGCTACTGATGATGTCAGCCCACCTATGGGTCTGGAGATGTTGATCCTAGATTTCTACTCTTCCCAAAACCCTATATAAGTTCAGCAGGCTGCTCAGTTTGAAGACACTGCGCCTGACCAGCCAAGCCATGGCTTTCATGAGACAAAACAATAAATTCCAACTTTGTCTTGTATCTCTATTACTGAAAGTCTCATAATCCCTGGACAGGAACTTTTCAGTCCATTAAATTACCACTTCCTCAGTTTTCTTATTAAAATACCAGCAAAGTTTGTGCTTTCTCTGATCCATCTTACCATAAATATTGGTAAAGAAAGAATAAAAGAGAAAGATTTACAGCATGGCCGTCTGCCCTGGGCATGCATTTTTTACTCTTTCTTTTCTCTCTCTCTGCCTGTAACTCTCCTCTGAGTGCATGCACAACTTAAACAGCACAGTAAGCTGTGTAGGATTCAGCCACCTTAATCAACATACCATCTGCTGGGCCAGAAGAAATTTTTAAATGACCAAATGCTCAATCTGCTCCTTGGTTGCTCCTGACAGTTTTTAGAGAAATTCAAAGGAAAAGGGAAACAGAGTAGGATGATTTGGAAAACTGCCAGTCCAACCATTGGGAGATCTAAGAAACTGTTAGACCGAGAATGCTGCAAGTGCAGCCAAGACATCACTTCTAAAACAAACAAACAAAAAATCTGCACTGATAGAAGTCACTCAGATGCTAATAAGAAAGAAAATGTAGGATGGGACCAGCAGTTAGCATAATGGCTATGTCGCTGGACTCCCATTAGCCGACCACGGTTCAAGTCCCAGACCCGGTGGCTTAAACTCACGCTGGACACATGTGCGTGCATGCCTAAGATCCCGAGAGGAGAACAGAGGAGAAGGGATTGCGGCGTGGCCATCCCCCCTGGGGGGTGATTTCTTGCTTTCTATCTCTCTGTCTGGCGAGTGCACGTGCCCTATAGCAAAAACCTCTCAAAAAAAAAAAAATGTAGGAAAGGCCCCAAGCTATCTCAGAGATATTCATTGCTGTTCAGAGCAGAGTGGTTTCCAGGAAAGGGCCTGAGACATGTATCCAACCCTGGACAGTCTAAAGCTCCAGTATCCCAGAAGAGTGCCTATTTGCCCCAGCTGTGTCTCAGTCAGCTCCAGGTGTGGCTCAAGTGACTGTGAAGGACAGCAAAGGCTGAAGACTGAGGCATCAGCAGCACCAACAATCCACATCCACATTGCACTACATGTGCTGCTACAGTGATTCTGCAGGTGTGCAGAAGGCAAGAGCTGTGGAGGTGTGGCAGTCTCCACCTGTATCTCAAAAGATGTGCTGAAAAGCCTGGAAGCCCAAGCAGAAACCTGTCACATGGACAGAATCACAAGAGCCTTCACTATGGCAGTGCCAAGCAGAATACCCACCAGGACGGCTATGTCTACCAGAGTTGCAGGGGCAGATCCACCCTTGAGAACTCAGAACTGCAAACTCAGCAACAGCATGTAATGGCCACCTAGGAAAAGCTATAAGCACCAAACTCCACAAGTGCTGTAACCAGCAAAGTCATGATGACAGGGCTTCCCCAGGTCTCAGGGGCCCAACCCACACTGCAGGATGTGGGACATTGAGCCCCGCATTATTGTTCTAACGCTTGCAGATCTAAGGTCTGCCCTTTAGGGTTTTGGATTGCTTGGGCCCTTTACTATTTTCTTTTTTGTAGAATGAGAACTTCCACTCAAGCCTGACCCACAATCATATCTAGGAATTTGCTAATATGCATTCTTGATTTTTACAGTGTCACAGCTGAAAAGAGGTTGCCCAAGTATCAGATGAGACTTAGGACTTAGACTTTTGAGTTGGTCCTGGAATGAGTTAAGAATTTTGGAACTATTAGAATGATATTTTCTTTTCTTTTACTCTATTTTATTATTTTATTTTACTAGAGGGTGCATGTGCTCACCAGAGAGAGACAGACAGGAAGAAAAGAAAGCACCGCTGCATAGGGTAAGGTCATGCCACAATTCCTTCTCCTCCATCTCGTCCTCCTTTCAGAAATCTGGGGATGGGGACCAGCAATTAGTGTAATGGCTATGTTGCTGAACTCCCATGTAGCCGACCATGGTTCAAGTCCCAGACTTGGTGACTTAAACTCAAACGAGGTGCGTGTGCGTGTGTTCCCAAGATCCTGAGAGGAGAACGGAGGAGAAGAGATTGTGGCATGGCCATCTCCCCAGGGGGGTGATTTCTTGCTTTCTATCTCTATGTATCTCTCTGTCTTTCTGGTGAGTGTACATGCCCTATAGCAAAAAAAACCTCTCCAAAAAAGAAAAAAAAAGAATTCTGGGCATGCAATCACATGTGCCCAGTATGCTTCTCAAGATACTAGATCAAACAATGCTGTTGGTCATGTGAGGTCTGTCTTCTTTGACCAGCCACAGAGCCAGCCTGAGATGTATTTCATATATGACAGATGAACTTTGGGAACCAGGGGTGAGATGCTATGATTTGGATAATGATTTGTCCCCTAAAGGTTCATGTTCTCAAAGCTTGTACCCCAGTAGTTTTGGAGGTAGTAGGAAGTAATGCCTAAGGGGAAGACACCATCTCCAAAGAGCTAGAAGCATACACAGAGGAAGCAGAAAGTCTGTTTCTTCCTCCTCTTCCTTTTCCTGTCTTTCTTTCCTGATGTGACTGATGACTTGTCTGACTCTCTTTGTCATGCTGTGACTTGCAACGAGAGGTCAAACCATGCTTTTTGAGTAACCAGCCATCAGAATCATAAACCAAATAAAACTATCCTTTATAACTCACCCAGTCTTGGCTATTTCTGGTTAGCAACATAGTAACAGACTAATACAACCCCTGTTTTCAAAAAGCTTTTAAGTATCTATCTCTGTCTCCACCTCTCCCAAACTAAGAAATATCCAGTGAAAATCCACTCTTAGTTTCATAACAAAAAATCACAGTCAATATTATGGCAAAGCCTGAGAAAAATTTGTCTTCCCAAATTGCCTGGTGTTAAGGCTTAACTGAAAATATAATATTAATGCCTGACATAACTTTTTTTTTATCTGAAATGGAACAAAACTGATAACCTGTTTCAAGAAACACAAACTGGAAAATCATTTCTTGAACATAATAGGTGTGGTAATATCTTTGACAGGGTCAATATTCAGTGTATTCTAGATGGAAACATTAATTTTGTATGCTGTAATGATATACACTGAATTAATGCAAAAGAAAAATCTGATAACCTAAAAATACACTCCAGAGAAGATCCTGTTGCTTGCTGTTAAAAGAGCAGAATTCCACTTTGCCAATGCAGTTCAAATCCTGGCCCTGGAAGACTGTGAAACAAACCAGACGTGTGTGCATGTGCATCCAAAATCCTGACAGGATGTAGAAATGGAGAAGAAAGAACTGCACTGTTCACCCCATCCTCGGGGAGGGGGGAGGTGCTTCCTCCCTCTCTCTCTCTCTGTCTCTCTGGCAAGAATACATGCCATCTGGCAACTGAAAAGAAAAATACAATGTCCCTTATCCATTGTCTATGTCTAGTTCAAAGACTGATTTGTATAACTCAAAAATGAAAGTCATGGTTCCAAGGTCCCACTGCCTTCCTTCATCTTAAAGCGGTACAAAGAGTCAGTCCTCTGTTGTGTGTGGGAGTAAATATACAAAAGTCAAATAATAAATGTATATGTTCTTATTAGAGATACTTATTAAAAATGCTATTAGAAATAAACACTGAAAATTATAAAATCCACTTATTTTCACTACATAGGTTCTGCCTTATTCAGAAGATATACATATGTACCTTCATTCTTACAGCCTTCCCCTCCCAGTTCTCTCTTCCCTCGGGTTCAGTAGTGGTCTCCAACCTTCACATTTTCAGCCTATGAAGGCACAGATTTTTAAAACAACAATGGGCTCAATCAGCTAAGAACAGGAGATATTTCTTGGGACCAGCAGTTAGCGTAATGGCTATGTCGCTGGACTCCCACGCAGTCAACTGCAGTTTGCGTCCTGGACCTGGTGACTTAAAACTCACGCCAGGTGTGTGTGTGTGCGTGCCCAAGATCCCCAGAGGAGAATGGAGGAAAAGGGATTGTAGCATGGCCATTCCCCCAGGGGGTGATTTCTCACTTTCTGTCTCTCTGTCTCTCTCTATCTGTCTGGAGAGCACATGCGCCCCATAGCAAAAACCTCTCCAAAAAAAAATAGCAGGAGATATTTCTCTCTCCTAGAAAATACGCTAGATGGAGTTTCTGTCACCCACCTTCAGATAGGCATGTTACCAACTACCATGTAAAGCTCCATGACCGATTTGCCAACCAGTGCTACTTCTGCCCTACTCTAAGTGTACATGGGAAGGACATCAGTGAATTAGGAAACTGGTAGATTCAAGGAGATTCCTGCCCTGGGCCATTGATCTACTTAGTTTGTTAACCACCAGTTCCCTAGTGCTCAAGGGGCTCTGTGTCATCCTTTCAACTTCGAGTGGAAGTAGATAATATCACATTCCCATCTGCTATAGAGATTATCCCCAAGATTCAAAGTATTTTAACATCTTCCAAATCTTTCAGTAGATACTGGGAAGCTTATGAGTTCCTCCAATTAAACAAAACCACCAAAAAGCAGCAACCTATTCAGTAACCCCTTTTGTCTCCTACTTCTAACCTTCCTTTCTAGATCACTCTCAATATAATGTGTCTTTCTTTCTTGCCATTGTTAAAATAATTATTTAATTTTATTTATAATTTTAAAAATCTTGTTATAAGGTACGTATACACCAGAGAGATGCAGAGAGAGAAAGTGAGAAAGCAAGCTGCCAGGTCCAGGACTTGTGCATGGGGAGGACATGTGGGAGCCCAGTGCCTTCACTACCGTGCTATTTGCTGGCCTCATTCCTACAATTTATCTTTCCCAAATATGTCATAAACTCTAATATCCTGATCTCTTTTCTAAACTCTTGTTCCTATCCAACCCAATCATTGTTGTTCTTCAAACTAGGCCTTCCCCTGCTAATTCCATTTATCCTCTTCTGTTAGGTTCACTATACCCACAACCCTTTCTACTATTAAAACACACACAAGATGCTAAAGAAGGAAGAGTACTGGGTTTAAAATTAAGAAAACTGAATTCAAGTGCCATTTCTGTTGCTTACTGTATACAGACACTTTCATCTCTTTGAGTTTCATCTTCTCCATCCAAACAACCACTTGGCCAAGATGCTAAAAATAGGCAGAGGTACAGAGGGTGCCTTTCTTAGATCCTGAGTGTTTTGCTTAGACTCTAAAATTTCTTAGAACTCCATAATTCTATCTGCTTTCACTCTGTCTATAGAGAAATGGGATATTTAGCTGGTAGAAATTTTAAAAAAAGGCTCAAAAAAACACCAAGAAAAACAATTGCCTGATTAGTAAGAGGTACAAGTACTTTGCAAAGCTATTGTGGTAACTCTGAGATAACAAAAGTTAAGCACATAATAGGATGTGTAGCCCAGAGGAGAACACTCAGCAGTTTCTTTCTTCTGCATTCCTTTAGTTAACTTTCAACTGAAAAAATTAAAAATCTCCAAAATCTTACCTTTTTATATCATCATCTTCAGTATTCAAATCCACCATTAAAGAAAAAAGTAAAACATATTTTCAATCAACAAGAGCAAAATAAAGAATTCTAAATTATGATTTGTTACAAAGTATTCTTTGGGAATATACCTGGAGACTGCACTAGAATAAATATTGATTATACAATTGGGAGCAAATTGCAGCCTCTCCTCACTTAAAAACCCACCTATTTAACAATGATTAAGAATTATGACAAGTTCTCCAGATGGGGAAAATCCCCCTTTTTAATCTGTGCAAATCTCTGCAATCCTTTTTCTCAGCCTTCCTCTTGATCCTGTAGTTGGGAAGGCTACAGATTTTATTTACAAATTTGTACTTTTTTGTACACTCTGAATAGTATTCAGAATAAATTAAAACAAGCATGCCAAATGTATTGTATTGTGGTGTGTCCTATTGCTTTCTGGCCCTTTTCTAATGTATGCTTTTTATTTTCTTAATTTTTTTAAATGTATTTTTTTATGTGGATTGAACTACATTATTTGAGTGCATTGTCACACAATATTTATTGAAAAGTAGATAGTGCAGGATGCCACCACACACCACAAGGCATGTGTGTTTGAGCTCCTTGCTTATCACTTCGTTTATCAGAAGGAAACCAGGTCTCAGTCATGAAATAAGGAGCACCTGTAGTTCCTCACAAATTCTTCCCCTCTGTATTTATCAAAGATAAGGTAGAGTGGGATTTATGACAATTTCTTATCTGTAAGTGAACTGTCTTGTAAAAAGCAGATATATACTGATAGTTGGCATATGAAAATGGCAAATCATAACAGGAGACCCAGTGGCAGTGTACATGCACAGCAGAGTCTTAAAATGCAATCATTTTCATGACAACAGAATCATAGATTTATCTTTTCACCTTCTATGTTTGAATCATTTTATTGAATCATTGGACAATCATTGGAGTTCTTATATTAGAAAAATTACACTCTGATTTTTTTGCCTCATTGCTAATATGTTAATGACATTGTCATTGATTGGATGAAAACTTCAGGGCTTTTCTGTATATAACAAGGAAATGAAATGTTTACATAATCTTATACCTTTCATTTCTGTAAATTTTGTACAGGAAGTTTTTGACATAAAGCTTATTTTCTTTTAATTTAGTTCTGCATGTGCACTAATAATTAAACTGGTTGTTTAACTTAAAAGGAATATATAAGACTTTACATATATTATTTTCTTGTAATTTTTTAAAATTTAGATTTTTTTGAGTGATTTTTGTAGAGGGCACTTGTGATCTTCGGGGGAGATAGAAAGACAGAAAGTGAGAAATCACCCTCCAGGGGGTGGGTGGTCAGGCTGCAATCCCTTCTCCTCTGTTCTCCTCTCGGGATTTTTTCGGCACACATGCACAGGCACCCAGCATGAGTTTGAAGCCATTGTGTCCAGGACTTGAACTATATTCAGCCATGTGGGAGTCCAGTGACATAAGCATTATCCCATCTGCTGGTCTCTCAGATGTATATTATTTTAGATAAATTCATTTTTCAGGATTGAACACTATTGTTAACAAGTGCCTAAAAAAGATGTGAAACAGTTTACATATGTCAACTGTAACAGTAGGTCCGAGTGGGCCCATTCCCCTGAGTTTTATTTTGAAGACGGCCATCCAGAGATGCCCTAAGTTGTCTTGCTATGCACATATACTTGTACTGCTTTTGTGTGGTCTACTTTCTTAGTGAAGTATTTTTTGTATAAAACCTGCTACAACTGTGTTTCTTAAATTGATCCTATGACTAGAGTTGTTTGGAAATATACAGCGTGTATTAATAATGTATATAATATTAAAGAATGGTTAGCATTGTTAACTTCTGTAAAAAATATTTTCTTAAATTAAATTTATCTCATTTTTGCTTATCAAAAAAGCAACAACAAGAAAGAAAAAAACCCTCCTATCGATATTGGTACACACTGGCTAGTTTGGCAGTTGTTATTGCCATTTGCTTATGGGACCAAAAGGTATTATGTAGGTCCCAGTTTTAAAGAGAGCTTTTATTTTATTTTTTAATATGTGGGGGAGTGTATTCACATGTGTATAGGAGAGAGTGACTAGCACCCTGCACAGGGCTCAGTAACGCCACGTCCCATTCCTCCAGCTCTCCAGCCCACCAGGATTCTGAGCATGCACCCATGTATGTCTTGTCTTTTGTATCATGAGAAAACATTTTAAAATATGCTTTCTTGCTTACACAGAACATACAGGACTTCGGAGTCCATAATTAAATAAGCAATTTTTTTCCAGACCTTACTGTTTCATAGCAGAAATTACCTACAATAAACTTCTTAAATAAGTATGTATTCTAGACTATTATGAAATTAAAAGAGAAACCAGCTGTTGGCATAATTGTTATGTTGCTGGACTCCCATGTAGTCAACTGTGTTTTTTTTTTTCAATTTATTTATTTGCATTCATTCACTGAACATCATTACAGCATACAAAATGACATTTTCCATCCAAAGTACACTATATATTGTCTCAATCAAGCACATCAACAAACATGTTATTGTCAGTAAATGATCTTCCATTTCTTGTCTTCTGTATGTTTTGCTTTTTCCCCCCCATCCTTGATTCTCTATCTCTTACCCTCTGCCATCTCCCACTCTCCTCCCACAGTCTCTGGTATCTATGTTTGCTTTCTATACTGTTTTCTCCTCACATTTTATTGCATCACCAAAGACCCTAATCAATCCAAATACCCTCATAGCAAACACAGGTGATACCCACATTTCCATGAACACAAGTCTTACTTTACGCATCCTATAAAGTAGCACCTAGCTGTGGCTACATATCCTACTGCGGTCATTGAATATATATATTTTTTTTTCTGAAACTTTTTTTTTGTAACTCAATTTACATTCCTTCCCTAAGCTTCATCACAGCATACAAAATGCAATCTCACATCCAGTACACACTGCATAGTGATACAATCATGCACATTACAAAAAATTTTCCATTACTAGTTCCTAGAATTACTTCCACCCCTCTTTCTGACCCTCTGTCCCTTCCCACCCTCCTCTCACACCACCTCCGGTGTCTACAATTGTCCTTCATTCCCTTCCCACTCACATTGCATTGATCACACAATTTCCTACATAATCTAACTACTTTCAGTGGTGAGTTCACTCATTACTACTAAGAAAACCAGTTTTAACTTAACTCAAAGAAATGCCAAGGAACTTTGCTTAAAGCCAGGAAACAAGTTAGGATTCTGTTCAAATGGAAGGTGCATGAACCTATCAGTTCCATGTACTTTTATCTTCTGTTCTGGTTCAATTTTTCTGATTAAATTCTGGGATATAATATTCAACTCCAGACTTGTCCCTATGATTAAGTTGGCCACTTTCATAGTTTTTGGACTCTTATTTCCGTGTGTCTGTGTTTAATTTTCTTGATACAGCACACCCTTGAGAACTTCTTGGAGATCTGGTCTGGTGCTGGTAAATTCTTTCAGGTTTTGTTTATCTGAGAATGTTCTTGTCTTTTCTTCCCACCTGAAAGATAATCTTGCCGGGTACAGTATTCTTGGCTGAAATTGCTTCTCTTGTAACACTTTGAATATATGTTCCCATTCTCTCCTCGCTCGCATTGTTTCCGATGAGAGATCTGCTGTTAGCCTGATGGGATGTCCTTTGTAGGTAACTTGATGTTTCTCTCTTGCCAATCTTAGTATCTTGTCTTTGTCTGCGGTTTTGGTCAACCTGGCTATAATGTGTCTTGGAGAAGATCTTCTTGGGTTGATTCTATTTGGGGTCCTTTGTATTTCCTGGGACTGGATCTTCGAATGCCTCTCTAGGTTTGGAAAGTTTTCTTGCAGGATTTCATGGAATAGATTATCAATGCCCTTATGGGTCTCTTCACCTTCTGGAATGCCAATTATCCGGATATTTGGACGTTTGATGCTATCCAGTACTTCTCGCATATCATTCTCAAATTTTTGAGCCATTTTCTCAGTCTTTGTGGTGGATTTTTCTAAGCCAGCTATTTTCTCTTCTACATCTGAGATTCTATTTTCTGAATGATCTAGTCTGCTTTTAATACTTTCAAGGGAGATTTTGACTTCTTGTATTATAGACTTCATCTCTAGCAGTTCCGTTTGAGTCTTTTGTAAAGTGTGTAATTCCTCTTTTAGATCTTGCAAGAATTTCCTCATCTCCTGGAACTCGGCAACTTCTTTCTCCTTTCTCTTTAGCAGTTCATTATCTCTCTTTTCTTCCATCTCTGTTACCTTCAACATTACGAATGTTCTAAATTCCTTATCAGACATTTCCATGACTTTCACCGAACTGCTTGTGGATGAAGGACTTTACCTTTAAAAAAATCATAAAAAGGAAAAATTACCAAAAATAATGAGACAGGAGCAGAGAGAGACAGAGACCTCAGAGACACAGAGACAGAGATAGAAGGCCAGAGTGGCTCCCTACCACACTAGCTCTGCTTGCTGGAGGCTGAATTATGAGTAGAAAATCTTCATTTCTCCTGTTCCCTGAAATATCTAGTTCCCAGTAGCCATGAGGAGTCTTCTCAGAGAAGGGCTCAACTCTCCTGCCACACTAGCTCTGCTTGCTGGAGGCTGAATTATGAGTAGAAAATCTTCATTTCTCCTGTTCCCTGAAATATCTAGTTCCCAGTAGCCATCTCAACTGTGTTTTGAGTCCTGGACCTGGTGGCTTAAAACTCATGCTGGTCACATGTGTGTGCATGCCCAAGATCCTGAGAGAAGAAGAAATTTTGCCATGGCCATACCCTCTGGGGGTGATTTTTCACTTTCTGTCTTTCTGGTGAGTACACACACCCTATAGCAAAAATCTCTCATAAAGAAAAAAGAAGAAAAATAAACATCTTTTACATATTGATTTGCATCCATCTGTTGTGTGTGTGTATTTCTGTGTGTGTGTGTGGTTATATTTTTTGCTATAGGGTGTGTGCACTCGCCAGAAAGAGACAAAGACAGGGGACCAGCAGTTGGCATAATAGCTATGTTGCTGGACTCCCATGTAGTCAACTGTACTTCAAGTCCTGGACCCGGTGGCTTAAATTCATGCCAGGCACGTGTGCATGTGTGCTCAAGATCCAGAGAGGAGAATAGAGAAGAAGGGATTGTGGTGTGGCCATCCCCCCTGAAGGATGATTTCTTGCTTTCTGTCTCTCTGTCTCCCTCTGTCTTTCTGGTGAGCACACACGCTGTATAGCAAAAACCTCTAAAAAAAAAAAAAAAAAGAAAGAAAGAAAGAAAGAAAGAAAGAAAGAAAGAAAGAAAGAAAGAAAAAGAGACAAAGAAAGACAAAGACAGTAAAAGAGAAAGTGAAAATAAATCAACGCTCAGGGGGAAAATCACATTGCAATCCTTTCTCCTCTATTCTCTTCCTGGGATTTGGGGCACTCACACACACACCCGGTGTGTTTCAAGCTGCTGGGTATAGGCATTGAACTGTAGCTGACCATGTGGGAGTCCAGCACCTTAACCACAATGCCACCTGCTGGCACCTTGTCAGTTGTTTTATTAGACAGGATCCCACTATATTGCAATTCTCCTTCCTCACCCACCCACATGCTCAGACTACACACATACACCAACATGCCTGGCTTTTTAGGGTAGGCTGAAAACCAAACCCAAGCCTCTCATGTGGCTTCAACCTGCTGAACGATGACACCCAGCATGTATTTTCACAGCTGGGCCTACACTTTGGTTTCTTAAACTTTTCTTCTATGATTAAAACTTCCAGGTCTAGGGTCAGCAGGTGGCATGGAGGTTAAGGCACTGAATCCCATGTGGCTGACTTACCTAGTGGCTTGAAAAACATTCTGGGCATGTGTATGTGCATCCCCAAAATTCTGAGAGGAGACTAAAGGTGAAAGGACTGTGGAATGGCCGTCCTCCCTTGTTGGGGAGGGGTGATTTCTCACTTTCTCTCTCTCTGTCACCCTCTGGAGCACATGTACCCTATAGCAAAATTAAAACAAAAAACTTTCAGCCCTTAGGTGGTGGCCTAGTGGGAATGCAACTAAACCCACTTGAGAAGGCCACAAGTTCCCCATCCCAAGGCCTCCTTGTACAAATTAGCAGAATGGGCTCAGGATCCACACTGACTGACACTAGGGGTAGATTACAATGTGAAGACTCTGTTGGAGGTGCCTCTCTCCCTCTCTTGCCCTCTCTCTCTCTCTCTCTCTCTCTCTCTCTCTCTCTCTTTGTCTCTCTCCCACACACACAGAAAAAATAAACAAACTTAAAAGTAAAATCTTTTGGGGGCCAGCATAGTGCTTAAGGTGCAGGACTCCCACATGGTCAACTGCAGTTCAAGACCCATACTCGGCAGCTTGAAACTCATGCTGGGCATTTGTGTGTGCATGCCCAAAATCCCGAGAGGAGAATGGAGGAGAAGGGATTGCTGCATGGCCATCACTGCAGGGGGTGATTTCTCACTTTCTATATATCTCTCTCTGTCCCTTCAGCCAGCACATACACCCTGTAGCAAAAAAGCTCTCTCAAAAAAATTAAATAAAACCTTTTTACTCTTACTTTTATATTTACATTGGGACCACCAAGAGTAATTCACTACTAGAAGTCTTACCTGGATTGTTATTTTGAGACATTTTAGACTTGCATTCTTTTTCACTTTGAAAAAGGAAATGATAATTACTGTATATAAAAAAAAGATGAATAAAATTACTATTTTAATACCTGTATGAAAAACACTTACTGAATATATTAAACTCTTAGAGTAATTCAGACAATATGAGAAATAACATGAGAATTTTAATTATCCCCCACACTTCAAAATGCTACAAACTTTTTATTAAACTTATAATTAAACAAGAAAAAAATAAGTTATGATTTGAGCACAATGTAGCTCAGTAAATTAACCAGAGTTAGCTTAACATAACAAAAAGAGTCCTAAACCTATTTTTAACCTATTTTAGATTTGGAGATTTCTGTTGAATGGCTTCCTTGGGAGGCAGAATTTAAGAAGCCCTAGATATGAAATAAACAGCTGCATGTTCTTGGACAATTCACTTCTCTTAGAAGGAATAGTCACACAGCAATCCTTTCTCCACCATTTTCCTTCTGGGATCTTGGGCACTCTCGCACACACAGCTGGTGTGAGGTTCAAGGCATCTGGGACTTGAACTGTGGTTAAGCCAGTGCCTTAACAACTATGCCACCTGCTGGCCGCCAAGTGTTTAGTTTTCAAAACAATGTTATTAAGTCCCCAATTATGGTTATTATTATGTTTTCTTTGCGGCCTGTAATTCAGGGCATATCAGCTATTTACCTTTGCAACTTAATTTATTTCTAAATATATCATTATATTAGATAACATAATTATCTCCTATTATTGAGCTACTTAAGGACAGAAGACTTACGGATGTCTATACTTCCCTTGTATGACTATTATTTCTTCTTTGACTACTCAAACTCCAAACCAGTAGATCTTTGTTAGAATGACACTTAATCTCCATGTTCATCTCCAACTGGTTGCATGACAAAACTCTACTTTTTTTACCTGGATACTGATGAGTCAAAGGTGGAGCTTAGTTCTATAAAATCCAACTAACCTATTTTAGATTTGGAGAATTCTGTTGAATGGCTTCCTTGGGAGGCAGAATTCGAGAATATTTTGAAAACGTGGGGTTAAAATGCAGTTTGGGAGATATTATTATGAAAAGGAAGGTCACTTGGTCCAATGGCAGGTTGGCATTGGGAAAGGATGTAAGATTTCCCACCATCTGAAGAATGTTACTCCACAGGATATAAAGGGGCCTCGTAGCAGTACAAGTCTGGTACCAAAGAAAGGAAACTCTAGGCCAACAGTTGGCATTGGGTTGAGGCGCTGGATCCCACATCCTGGATGCACAGTTCGAGTCCCAGACCTGATGATTTGGGAAAAATGCTGAGCACATGTACATGAGTGTCCCAAATCCTGACAGGACAGAAAGATAGAAGAACTGCAGTGTGACCATGCCCCACAGGGGGTGCTTTCTCCTCTCCTCTCTTTCTGCCTCTCTGTCTCTTTCTGGTGAGTACACACACCCTTCCCAACCACAGAAAACAAAGTAAAAAAAAAATGAAACTCTAATTGCTCCCTGTAACATTATTGGAACCTCTCAGACACACCAGGCAGGTGTGCATGCATGCCCACATGGGAGGAAAGCAGAATGGAGGAGAAGGGATTGTGGCATGGCCATGCTCTCAGGGGGATGATTTCTCACTTTCCCTCTCTCTCTATCTCTCTCCTGCAATGAACGTACCTCGGGCAAAAATCTAAAAAGTAATAACTTCCAAAGTGTAGGTCATCATGAAGACTGACGGATTGAATCAGTAAAGGCAGACTTTGGTTTCCATAGCAACACTGCAGCAACGGGGTCAATGAAAATAGTGCCATGATTAGAATGTCCTTCTTGGGACCAGCAGATGGCATAATGGCTATGTCACTGGACTCCCATGTAGTCAACCGTGGTTCGAGTCCCGGATTTGGTGGCTTAAAATCATGCTGGGGGGCCTGTGCATGTGTACCCAAGATCCTGAGAAGAAAATAAAGAAGGGGTTGTGGCATGGCCATCCCCCCAAGGGTTAATTTCTCGCTTTCTGTCTCTCTGTCTCTCTGTCTTTCTGGTGAGTGCATATGCCCTATAGCAAAAACCTTTCAATAAATAAACAAATAAATAAATAAAAAAGAATGTCTTTCTTTTCCCCTCCATCTTACTTGTGTGAAATGACTGTCTTCCTTGGACTTAGAGCTAGCCTTTAGAGGAAAGAACAAGATTTCCAGCTACCCTGGACATTTCAAAACCCTAATACTTAGAAAAGCCAAACATGTCATTAATCTATACTCCATGTATAAGGATTATACTTGGTGCGAAATAGACAATGTTGGAATCCTGGAGGACAAAGGTCTTAAAAGTCCTGAGATATAAAATCCTGCACCCCTTGCTACTTCAAACTAGTCTAACCTGTTGGTTAGCAGCAGCTGATGAACTGGAAGGACTCTGCCATTCTACAGTCACCCGAACCAGACTATGAAATCTCATCTGACATAGTTATCATTGTATTTATAGTTATATAAATAGTTATAATTACTTTAAATCTCAATTTTTTGTTAACTTGCATTTTTATTTAAACACTTACAGATAAAAGCCACCATGAAGAGCATAATGTGCTGCAGTGTTTCCAACGACATCTTTAATACAAGGGTCTACACCCAATCGAAGAAGCAGTCTGACTGTATCTGATGAGCAACGGACTGCAGTCAACATGAGGATGGTTCTAAAATAATAAAGAGGTGAGTAAGTTACCTTAAATAACATTATTTTAAAAGGTACTAGGACATACTTCACCAATTTAACGTCTTGCTTGTCTATGCAGAATTGATCATTTACACTTACCTACAGAAATAAGCATTTGGGGCACTGAAGTGTTCAACTATGTAAATTACTTCCAATGTTAAAGGAAAGTAGGAAAAGGAAGCCTCTTCTCCCACTGTGGTATTATGCAGTAAAAGTTAAATTTAAAGTTAATTAAGGTCGCTTTGATGGACAAGAGACTATGCTGGAGTCACTTATCTGAAGTAAAGAGTTAAATGACAAATTTTACATCATCCCTAGTCTGATAAAACATATTATAACTCAAACCAGTTAGAAGTCAGATAAGTAAAAAGCTATTTGCAGACTTAAAACAATAATATTAATAAAATGTTAATAGTAGTCATATTAGTTTCAGTGAGTGGGTCTCTCAGCATGTGCAAAGCTCTGAATTAAATACTACATACATAATCTTATCTATATACTTTCGAGGATATATTACCAGCTGAGTATCCCTGATCTGAAATGACTGGGACCAGAAGTGTTTCAGAAGTTGGATTTATTTTAGATTTTAAACAAACTTATATAATGTATAACTTAATAACATGAGGCATTTGGGAATAAGAACCACATCTAAAACAGACTGAAGTTAATTTTACATGTTATTTTGTATTGTAGCATTTTGCCTGCCACCCAAGGGCAGATGTGGAATTTTCACTCACAGCATCATGACTCATTCACAGTTTCAGATTTTGGAGCCTTTCAGATTTCACATTTTCAAATTAGAGATGCTTAACTTGGATTACTCCCCTTTTCATATCAGGGAACATATCTGGTAATAAGGAATCTTCCCAAGGCCACACACCTATCAGGTAGGAAACCTGACAGCTAAACTCAGTCTTGTGTGAATCTAAAGTCTACTTTTCTCTTTAATGCCCACCTATGACTTGATTTCATCAAAAGAAAAGTTTATCCATTTAAAGCTATCTTTCACGCCAACCAAAAACAAAACTTCAGGTCGGGGTGGTGTCACCGCAGTAAAGTAACACTCCAAGATGCTGAAGCCACAAGAGCAGGTCCTCGGCCCCCATCCCAAGCTCTTCCTGCACAGTCCAGGTGTGAGCTCATGACTGTAGCTGACTGTGGCTGGGGGGCAACTGCAGTCTGAAGACACCGTTGGAGGACTGCCTGTCTGTTTCCCTCTCTCGTTCTCTGAATAAATAAACAAATCTTTATAGAAATAATAAATAGGTCAGCAGGTGCTGTGGTGGTTAAGGCACCAGATTCTAAATAGCCAGCTCCATGTTTTGGGTCCTGGACACGATGACTTAAAGAACACGTCATGTACATGTGCGTGCATGCCCAAAATCCCAAGAGGAGAATGGCAAAGTGATGGCAGTGCGGTCATCACCCGGGGGGGGGTAGTTTCTCACTTTCCTTCTGTCTCTGTCTCTCTCCAGCAACTATACGCACCCTATGGCAAAACATCTACAAAAAAGAAAGAAGAAAGGAAAAAAGAAGAGAGAAAGAAGAACATCAAAATATGCTAGAAAGGAAAAACTAATGAATCCACAGAATCTGGTCATGGCACTTACCAGTCACTTAGGGATAACCTGACATCAAAATTCTTCAAAGAAAGCAATTTAAAGCAAAGAATCATCCAAAAGACAGAATGATTTTCAACACATCTAGGTAAAATATAGCATTTTAAAAGAAAAAGTATATAAAGACAGGTTCAAAAATACTGTAAAAAAGTTAAGAATATTGAATCACACAATGAACTTAAGTCCACACTTCACAGAACTACAAGTCCCTTTAGTTAACATATCACATGACAAAAAGAATCAGATTAGGGACCAGCAGTTAGCGTAATGGCTATGTCGCTGGACTCCAATGTAGTCGACCATGATTCACGTCCCGGACCTGGTGGCTTAAAACTCACACTGGGCGTGTGTGCATGCATGCTCAAGATCCCAAGAACAGAATGGAGGAGAAGGGATTGTGGCGTGGCCATCCCCCCTGGGGGGTGATTTCTTGCTTTCCGTCTTTCTGTCTCTCTCTGTCTGTCTGGCGAGCACATGTGTTCTATGGCAAAAACCTCT
Source organism: Tupaia tana (assembly GCA_026018925.1). Taxonomy (NCBI): domain Eukaryota; kingdom Metazoa; phylum Chordata; class Mammalia; order Scandentia; family Tupaiidae; genus Tupaia; species Tupaia tana. The sequence continues at coordinate 743,905 of JAKSZU010000088.1, forward strand.
CAAAAAAAAATCAGGTTACAAATAACAAACACCAATTAATATAATGAGGGATTGTGAATCCTGCTATACAACAGTTCCTTAGGTTGCCAAGTACAAATGATTGCTATTCTTTTCTTTTTTTCAGCAGACAGGGGCATGTGTTCTCACGAGAGAGAGAGACAGAGAGAGAAAGTATTCCCCAGTGGGGTGTGTTCATGCCACAATCCCTGTTCTCTTTTGGGATTTGGGGCACACACACGTCCAGTATGCCTTTCAAGTCCCCAGAAACGGAATTCTAACTGTGTGGTCAGCCATGTGGCCTTCAGCTCCCATAATCACTTGGGTACAGGGCTAGCCCACTGCGGGCTTTCTGTTTATTTACTGTTTCCATTGCTGTGCAGAAGATCTGTAGCTTGATGTAATGTCATTTGTCTATTTTTGGTGGTGTTGCCTTTACGTTAAGGGTCTTATTCAAGAAATATTTGCCTACGCCAATGTTTTGTTTCCTCAAGAAATTTTACAGTTTGGGGCTTTAGTCCATTTAAGCCTTTAATCCATTTCAGTTTTTTTTAGGCTTGCTATTGAGCCCATGCCCTCACTGAAAATCAGAAAGAGAAAGACAGAGACAGATAGAAATTACCTCCTGGTGAATAGCCACATCACAAACTCTTCTCTATGTTTCTCTTGGAATTTTGAGCACGCACACATACATAACCAGCATGATTTTCAAGCCACTGGCTTCGTGATTTGAACACACAGTTGGCCATGTGGGATCCAGCTGCCCTGAACTCCCTGCCACTCACTGACCCTCAAGTTTATTTTGTAAACAAGTGAAAGATGGGGGGAACCAGCAGTTAGCGTAATGGCTATGTTGCTGGACTCCCACGTAGTCGACCGCAGTTCGCGTCCTGGACCCGGTGGCTTAAAACTCACGCCGGGCGCGTGTGCGTGCATGCCCAAGATCCCGAGAGGAGAATGGAGGAGAAGGGATTGCGGTGTGACCATCCCCCCCTGGGGGGTGATTTCTCGCTTTCTGTCTCTATGTCTCTCTCTCTCTGTCTGGCGAGTGCACACGCCCTATAGCAAAAAACCTCTCCAAAAAAAAAAAAAAAAAAAAAAAGAAAAAGATGGGGATCTGGTTTTATTTCCAAAATCTGTCTCTCTCTGGCAAGCACACATGCTCTATAATAAAAACCTTAAAAAGAAAAAAGAACAAAAACAAACAAATAAACAAATGAAAACAGCAGTACTATACCTTTTCAAGTTATCAACAGCATGTATGTTTGCTCCTTTCCTTATTAAAAATTCAACCATCTGCTGCTTGTTCCTATCCACAGCAAGTAGTAATGGCGTAAAATGCTCCTGTAAAATAGTAAAAACAAGTTAAAATTCACAAAGTGACATATTTCTCAACTTTTCTCAATTGAAAAACTTACTTAAAAAGATCCGATTGGGGCCAGCAGGTGGCATGCAGATCAAGGTGTCAGATCCACATAAGTATTGAGTTCATCACTGACTATGTGCTTTGAGTCCCAGATCCAGTGACTTGAAAATCATGATGGGTTGGGGCTGGCAAGTGGCATGGTGTTTAAAGGCGCTGGACTCCCACATGGCCGACCACGGTTCAAGTCTCGGACCTGGGGCTTGCTTTCTCACTCTCTCTCTCTCTCTCTCTCTCTCTCTCTCTCTGTGTGTGTCTCTGATCAAACTGGAAAATAATAATGATAATAATAATAAATTAAGTTAAATAAAATAATTCTTTAAAAAAAAAAAATCATGATGGGTCCATGTGAATGCATGCAGAAAATCCCCAGAGGAGACTGGAGGAGAAGGGACTGAGGTGTGGCCATCCCTCCTAGGGGGATGATTTCTCACTTTCCTTTTCTTTCTGTCTCCCTCTGGTGTGCGCACATGCCCTACAGCAAAAACAAACAAAAGCAAAGGAATAAAAAGATCCTACGGTGCTTAAACATATAATATAAAAAGTAACTGGGGGTTAGTGCCAGATGTGGTGTGTGTGGAGAAGCAGGATTTAAGGAAGGACATTTGGAGGAGGGATACGGAGGCAGAGCGCTGACAGGATGGGGAGGTGTGGTGTTATGGGTTGAAGATATTTTGAACAACTGGACTAGGGAGAAATGTTCACATATTGAAATGTTCACTTTGTAAGCTAAATAGTGTGGTTGAATGTATATAAAAAATTAAAATAAATTTTTTTAAGTAACTAAAAAGTAGTTCCTTCTTCTCAGTCCTCTTTGAAACACCCCTCCTCTGTCTTACCACATGAACTCCAGTCACCTCCAGATCTCACTTCAAACATTTACCAGTTCTACAAATCCTTGCTCCTATTACAGCATTTATCATGGTACACTGCAGTCCCTGTATTGCTCCCTAAGCCAAGACCTTCTTTAGGGAGGGATCTATTAGACTCACTATTGAAATGGCAGATCCTGCCAATTCCCTCCTTTCCCACTTAATCAGACCCCGTTTACCACCAATCTGGTTTCCTCGAAGTTCTCTAAACTTGATCTCCAGGCAGGTTACAATTCACTCACTCTATTTTCCATGTTGAGTATTACTCTTCCCAAAATTGAAAAGCTCTTTGTCTAAATATTTTACCTAGGGAAAACACACACACACACACACACACACACACACACACACACACTCTCACACACACACAAATAAATAAACCAACTGAAAATGAACTCTTTATGGCATTTCCCCTCTACTATCTAATTTCAAAATTAACCTGAATATTTCTGTTTTCTCATTTCCCTTTCAATTTTTCCTCTTAAACTTTGCCACTGAGAGTTACATCACTTTTAGACTGTTTGCTGTTTTAAGAAATTTGTCAATAGCGTCATGATTTTCATTCACTGTAAAATGGTTTTGCTTTGTCTGAGTTTTAGGAGAAGGCCTACTTTAAAGGCCAATTTCGCTTTTCGATATTGTTTTACACTAATAATGTAAAAAATGAGGTAGAAAAATATTTGAATATACATGTTTTGCCCTTAATTAATATGGTGTTTTACAAACATTGGCCATGAATGCATTTTTAAAAGCCATATCCTGGAGCCAGCAGGTGGTGTGGTGATTAAGGTGCTGGACTCTCACATGGATGATGTGGCTCAAGTCCCAAACCTGGTGGGTTGCTTTCTTACTTTCCTTCTCTCTGACTCTCTCTGTTGAGTGCCCTATAGAAAATTAAATAATAATAGGTAAATAAATTATTATTTTATAAACAAACAACCTAAAAAAAAACTATCCTATAATATTTCTTTAAAAATATCTGGGGCCAGTAGGTGGCACAGTGGTTAAGGTGCTGGACTGCCACGTGGTCCACTGCAATTTGACTCCCAGACTTGAAACTCACTCTGGATGTGTGAGTGCGTGCCAAAAATCCTGAGAGGAGAATAGAAGAGAAGGGATTGTGGCATGGCCATCTCCATGATTTCTGTCTCTCTCTCTCTCTCCAGCAAGTGCAGGCACCATATAACAAAAACGTCTCAAATAAATAAATAAATAGATAAACGTATCAATATTTAGGCCCAGCAGGTGGTGTGGTGGCTCTACATATTATGGCTCTGGATTTTACATGGCCAACTTCAGGGTTGAAGTTCTGGACATAGTTGCTTGCAAAACACATTGAGTGCCTGTGTGTGTGTTCCCAAAATCTTAGGGAAAAATGGAGGAACAGGGATTGCAGCTTGATCATTCCCCCAAGGAGCGATTTTTCATTATCTCTGTCTGTCTGTCTGTCTGTCTGTCTGTCTGTCTTTCTCTGTCTCTGGTAACTGCACAAGTCCTAAGGCAAGAAAATGATCAATATTTAACTTGAAATCTTATGCAGTTATGTTATTTCAAAACCTTTTCATTCAGGAAATGCTTAAGCTTTCAAATGTAGAAAACTGACCCAACATACGTCTCCTTTTAAACAACTACGTCTCATATTTAGAAAACATATTTTGATGCATACCTTGTTTATGACTTCTATACGAGCATTGTAAAAAAGTAGTTTTTCTGCTATTGATACATTGTTATCATAAACAGCATAATGAAGAGCAGTGTTGCCACTGTAATCGGCAACATTTGGATTGGCCCCATGCTCTAGAAGAATTCTCACACACTCTTCATTCCGGCACTGGATAGCCTGTAAGTATCATACCAAGAAATAAATTGTAAGTCCTAAGAATTCAAAATAAGCATTCTACAAGTTTCACCAGTTAGTTGTAGTTAAATGAGATGAATTAATTTTTAAGTATTTAAATCAAAGCCATCTCATGCTGAAACAGTTCTCTACTATATACCTTTACTAGAGTTGTCTTGTGATAACCATCCAGAAGATCTAGCTGGCATTTTCTGTCTACCAAAAGAGTCACCACTTCTGGGTGGTCACTGGCACAGGCCAAATGTAGAGCAGTTCTATGAAAGAACAAACACATTTCAGGAAATTTTAGTGCACTGTTTCAAAACATACCATTATGCATGGAACTGTAAACATTAAGTAGCATGTTATCCCTGTGCCTTCAGACAAGTATTTCATTTCATCTGAACAAAGTACAATATTTACTAACTCTTATTACTCACAACATGAATGAAATCATAGCCTATGTGTACAGAAAAAGCATGCCCTTTGGACTCAGCTTAACTGGGTTGGAATTTTACCTAGCTACCCATCAATCCATTCATTCATTCATGCCAGCAGATGATGTGGTTAAGGCATTGGATTCCCCATGACTGACCGTGGTTCAAGTCCTGGATATAGAGGCTTGAAACTCATACCAGCATGAGAGCATGTGTACCCAAATCCCAGGAGAACAGGGGAGAAGGACCTGCAGGGTGTGGGGGGTGATTTCTCATCTTCCCTCTCACTATTTCTCTCTCTCTGCTGAGTGGACATGTCCTATAGCAAAAACCTTAACAACAGTAGCAATGACAAAACAGAAAGCCCCAACATGGTTTTTATGCCTCAAGCACCCCTGCCTCCCCAGGCTTGGTATGCACATATCACAAGCACATGTACTCAACATGCTCCAAAGGGTCCCAGGGTACAAAACCAGGACCTTCCCCGTGGGAGTCCACTTGTGCTGCTACCGCACCACCACCTGGCCCTGAGTACTACTGTAGGCTCTCACTTACTGGCTATCATTTATCCCTTCTGTGCCTCAATTTTCTTACCAATACAATAGAGATAAGATAATAGTAGTTATGTCAAAAGACATCAATAGAATGCTTAATGAGAATATATGGGAAGTATTTAGTATCTAGTCCCAATAATGGCTCAAAAGTATTGGATGTTGCAAGTATTACAATTACTGCTAGTTAACAAAGACCACAGTTTAAAAAGTTGCCAGAGAGGCATGCATTCAACAGAGACAGAGAAATGGGAGGGAGCAGCCTTGCACAGAGTATGGTCGTGCCACAATCCCTTCTCTTGCATTCTTTCTCAGGGATTTGGGACACAAACACGCATGCACCCAGCATGTTCCTCAAGCTGTAGGGTCCAGGACTCAGACCATGAAGTCAGCCATATGGGATCCAGCTGCCTTAACCACTCTGCCACCAGCTGGCCCAAAGATGACTTTTTAATTAAGGAAAATGATACTATTATATCAATTTTACAGCCATGTTTTCATAGAGATAATCCTATACATTAGAATGATTCTAAGATGCTCATTGTCTCACAGTTTAACATCTATGACATTGAAATGCCGCTAAGAGTCCATGAAATATTACAACAATAATTGGCAGCATTTTAAAAATTATTCATGCACAAAGTAATTGGGCATCTCACAATCTATGATGCCTTAAGTTATTACAGAAGATATATACAACAGCTCTATGGCAGTTCTAATCTTATTACTGGCACTTAAATAAACTTAGTTCTTTAAAGTAGTATGAGGGAAGAGGGCTCTATTAAAAATATAGCATGAAGAAATGCCCCCCAAGGGGAACTAGATATTTCAGGGCACAGGAGAAATGAAGATTTTCTACTCATAATTCAGCCTCCAGCAAGCAAAGCTAGTGTGGCAGGAGAGTTGAGCCATTCTCTGAGAAGATTCCACATGGATACTGGGAACTAGATATTTCAGGGCACAGGAGAAATGAAGATTTTCTACTCATAATTCAGCCTCCAGCAAGCAAAGCAAGTGTGGTAGGGAGCCCCTCTGGCCTTCTATCTCTGTCTCTGTGTCTCTGAGGTCTCTGTCTCTCTCTGCTCCTGTCTCCTCATTTTTTTTTGGTAATTTTTCCTTTTTACGATTTTTTTAAAGGTAGAATTTCTCTCTGGCTCTCAGCTCCATCTTTTATTTTGTTAATAATCCCTTCTGCTCCTTTCTCCCAGGCAGGAGAGTTGAGCCATTCTCTGAGAAGATTCCACATGGAGCGCCGCGCGGTTTTCTATTTTGTGATTTTTTTCTTTAAAAAAAAAAAGAAAAGCAATTATAATTTTTTATTTTTTTGTCTTTTTTCTCTCTTTTTGTTGTTGTTTCTCTCTCTCTTTTTCATTTTCCTTTTTCTTGTCTCTCAACCCAATATCTACTGAATCTGCTGCACCAGCGATCACAACAGAACAGCAATCCGATTCTAGAACACCTCTGTCTGCTTGCTCCTGAACATTGAGGCTAAACTTCAAGAATTTGAAAGAAACACGCCATTCATCAGATGACAAGAAATCACCATCGGATCACGAGAAATATGGGAAAATGAGAAAATACCTCTCCTCCAATGGAAAAGAGTAACTCTCCTTCATCCACAAGCAGTTCGGTGAAAGTCATGGAAATGTATGATAAGGAATTTAGAACATTCGTAATGTCGAAGCTAACAGAGATGGAAGAAAAGAGAGAAAATGAACTGCTAAAGAGAAAGGAGAAAGAAGTTGCCGAGTTCCAGGAGATGAGGAAATTCTTGCAAGATCTAAAAGAGGAATTACACACTTTACAAAAGACTCAAACGGAACTGCTAGAGATGAAGTCTATAATACAAGAAGTCAAAATCTCCCTTGAAAGTATTAAAAGCAGACTAGATCATTCAGAAAATAGAATCTCAGATGTAGAAGAGAAAATAGCTGGCTTAGAAAAATCCACCACAAAGACTGAGAAAATGGCTCAAAAATTTGAGAATGATATGCGAGAAGTACTGGATAGCATCAAACGTCCAAATATCAGGATAATTGGCATTCCAGAAGGTGAAGAGACCCATAAGGGCATTGATAATCTATTCCATGAAATCCTGCAAGAAAACTTTCCAAACCTAGAGAGGCATTCGAAGATCCAGTCCCAGGAAATACAAGGGACCCCAAATAGAATCAACCCAAGAAGATCTTCTCCAAGACACATTATAGCCAGGTTGACCAAAACCGCAGACAAAGACAAGATACTAAGATTGGCAAGAGAGAAACATCAAGTTACCTACAAAGGACATCCCATCAGGCTAACAGCAGATCTCTCATCGGAAACAATGCGAGCGAGGAGAGAATGGGAACATATATTCAAAGTGTTACAAGAGAAGCAATTTCAGCCAAGAGTACTGTACCCGGCAAGATTATCTTTCAGGTGGGAAGAAAAGACAAGAACATTCTCAGATAAACAAAACCTGAAAGAATTTACCAGCACCAGACCAGATCTCCAAGAAGTTCTCAAGGGTGTGCTGTATCAAGAAAATTAAACACAGACACATGGAAATAAGAGTCCAAAAACTATGAAAGTGGCCAACTTAATCATAGGGACAAGTCTGGAGTTGAATATTATATCCCAGAATTTAATCAGGAAAATTGAACCAGAACAGAAGATAAAAGTACATGGAACTGATAGGTTCATGCACCTTCCATTTGAACAGAATCCTAACTTGTTTCCTGGCTTTAAGCAAAGTTCCTTGGCATTTCTTTGAGTTAAGTTAAAACTGGTTTTCTTAGTAGTAATGAGTGAACTCACCACTGAAAGTAGTTAGATTATGTAGGAAATTGTGTGATCAATGCAATGTGAGTGGGAAGGGAATGAAGGACAATTGTAGACACCGGAGGTGGTGTGAGAGGAGGGTGGGAAGGGACAGAGGGTCAGAAAGAGGGGTGGAAGTAATTCTAGGAACTAGTAATGGAAAATTTTTTGTAATGTGCATGATTCTATCACTATGCAGTGTGTACTGGATGGGAGATTGCATTTTGTATGCTGTGATGAAGCTTAGGGAAGGAATGTAAATTGAGTTACAAAAAAAAAGTTTCAGAAAAAAAAAATATATATCTATTCAATGACTGCAGTAGGATATGTAGCCACAGCTAGGTGCTACTTTATAGGATGCGTAAAATAAGACTTGTGTTCATGGAAATGTGGGTATCACCTGTGTTTGCTATGAGGGTATTTGGATTGATTAGGGTCTTTGGCGTTACAATAAAATGTGAGGAGAAAACAGTATAGAAAGCAAACATAGTTACCAGAGACTGTGGGAGGAGAGTGGGAGATGGCAGAGGGTAAGAGATAGAGAATCTAGGATGGGGGGAAAAAAGCAAAACATACAGAAGACAAGAAATGGAAGATCATTTGCTGACAATAACATGTTTGTTGATGTGCTTGATTGAGACAATATGTAGTGTAATTTGGATGGAAAATGTCATTTTGTATGCTGTAATGATGTTCAGAGAATGAATGCAAATAAATAAATTAAAAAGAAAAGAAAAAAAAAGAAATATACCACATGTTAACTGTAGTTATAAACCTCAAGTGGTAGGATAATGGATGCCTAAACATAAATTTTGTCTGATAGTCATGTTTGACATATTATACAATCATGCATAAAGTATATTACAAAATAGATTAACAATTAAAATTAAAGTAAAAAAAAAAAAAGAAATGCCCCCCAACACACACACACACACACACACACACACAACACACACAGCAACACACACACACACACACACACACACACACAGTGATTTCACAATCTCTTTTCCTCAATTTCTCCATCTTAGAGGGCTTTGGGAAATCCCTCCCTCCAACACACACACCTGGTATGTTTTTCAAACCACAGAGGTGAAGATTCTAATGGCTCACTTAGCCATGTGGGATAGGCTCCCTTAACCACTAAGCCACTACAAACGGATTGTTCTCTCATTTGAGCTACTGAAACTACATCTTTCATGCCAACGTACATCTCTATCAATGCCACCTTCAATGGGCATATACTATTCCATCCTATGGATGCACTGCAATTTATTCATAATGCATTATACGGGGTCTTAATACATTTCTATTGAAAGGTCATAAGCAGCTTAAACTTTAGGCCATTGCTCTTTACCTTCAAAGTTTGTGGATGAAAAAGTATTTCATTCCTCTTTAACCTTAATTCCTTTTCTTACCAGAGCCATTAAATATTTTCCTATGTCTGTAGGTCCCTTGTAGATCAGCAAAAAAGAACTTTATCCAAATCCAAATTGGACATTTTTGTTTGTTTGTTTGTAAGAATTCTCTATAAAGCAGAGATACAATTTTTTACCTGAGATGTACATATTGTTAATATTTTGAAAATATGTTGTCTTTTATTTTTATTACTTTTTGAGAGTTTTTTTTTTGTTTGTTTGTTTGTTTGTTTGTTTTTGCTATAGGGCACATGCGCTCACCAGAAAGAGAGATAGCGAGAAATCACTCCCCAGGGGGTATGACCATGCTGCAATCCCTTCTCCTCCATTCTCCTCTCGGGATCTTGGAAATGCAAGCACACGCGCTGGGTGTGAGTTTAAGCCACCGGGTCCAGAAATGGAACCATGGTTGATTACATGGGAGTCCAGCGACATAGCCATTACACTAACTGCTTGTTCCTATTTTTATTATTTGTTTTCTCATACACAGGGTTGTGTTTTTTTTTTTCAATATTTCTGTGCCTCGATATTCTCACCAGTAAGAAAGATAAACACAATAGTTATCTCACAGGACACCATTATGATGCTTAAATGACAATGTATGTATTTTCAACTTATATTTTGCTAAAATTAACCTTCAGAGTGATTGCTCTGAGACCCTTCTTAGGAAAGTCTTTGTCAACATGAAAAATGTATAAATTGGCATTTTTTTTTTTTCTCATACTTTTATCATATATTTACATTTTCTTAATCTATACTCCATCAGTAACTTATTTTCAAAACTTAAAACCTTATAGCTAGTTTTCTCCAAATAGTTAACAGGCACTTCACTTATGATTAACTCAACTTTTCGCAATGAATATGAAGTGTTGCCAGCATGAGATACTAAATTATTACATATATTTGGGTGTTTATGGTTTCCTATCATGTTCCATTCATTTATTTGTCTTTTCAGCTGTTAATCAACAATATTTTGAGGGAATTAACAACACATTTTGACATGTAGAAAGGCAAATCTTTGTTTACCACATTACAAAAATCAGAGTTTGATATTTTTATTTGGTTAATGAAAAATTGAGAAACACAAAAAGAGCTCGCATTTAGAGAAAATTGAGTCTATTTGAGCACAAAGAGTCATCGTCCCACTTGAAACTTTCTAAGGACCCTTGGCAAGGAACAAATACACACATAGGGACATAAAATGGATATTGGACTTAATTCAAAAAATTTTAGCCCAGAACTAACATAACTATGGTGAGAATTTTTCTCATTACTCACTTTTTAATATTTTTTGTAATATTATTGTTTTTAAAATGAGCACATTAAAAATAAAACGTGTACTGGCCAGCCAGTGGCAGTGACTAAGGCAGTTGAATCCTACGTGGTCGACCTGGCAGTTTGCTTCTCCACCCAGTAGCTTGAAAAGCACCTCAGGGAAGGGACCAGCAGTTAAGGTAATGGTTATGTTGCTGAACTCCCATGAAGTTGACTGCAGTTCGAGCTCTGGACCCTGACGGGGCCATGCAGGCAACACAAGCTGGTAAGGATGCTGCCTCCCATTCTAAGGCAAGGCCTGGACTGGGAAGAAACTGAGGCAAGGCCCCAGTTTACAAGCTCTCCCTTGTGTCCTTGAACTGGCCGGTATTCAATTTCTCTGCCATGAGTTTTACTGTTATTACCTTACCCTGTAATGGTAAAACATCACCCCCAACCATTACAATAAAGCCAATTAGTGACCTTGTAAGAATGTGGTTCCCTAAGACTGACAGGAGGACCAGGAAGTTTAAGACTCCCCCACCTGTCTGTTTTTAAGCCAAAATTAACATATAGATTAAGTTAGTATAAACCAAATTAGCATTAGAAGCATATGTAGACTAAGTTAGTTTAAGGCTAGTTTTTGTAAATACCCCTTGTTAAAGCTACAGGCCAAAGTTAACTCATCCTAGGCAAAGTCAGCACATTCACCACATAACAGAGACTCAGAGATAAAACAAAAGAACTCACTAATTGACAGACTCAGCAAATAAAATGCAGAATCCCACAGGTTTATTAAAGGAAAAGGCCTGGCTGGGACAACAGGATAAACAAACTTGAGGGCTCCAGAGAAAGATTAACTTAGCTGGGAGCTCTTATCTAAAGCAACAGGTAGTTTTCAACTGCAAAGAGTTTCTCATATATGTGCTATTGACTATGAAAAACTGCTAATAAAACATCCCGTGTTGTCTCCTGAGCTACAAGATCATCTTCCTTTCCCATACATAGATCATAGACTCACCTATTGTTGTAATGTATGAATGGTCCATATATTAACTGTGTCTTTACTTAGCAAGACAAGATTTCTATCTAGGACTTTGCAAACAGCAATGTTATCGGCCTGGCCCAGGACTGAAGTTATCAAACATCCTGCAAGCCCCCTCATCTGAAGACCCTTCCCAGTAATCAAGATCCAAGAAGAAAATACAACAGACAAATGGACTTTCTCATCCTGAGAACTGTGATTGATTTTACCTGATCTGACAGGACAAACAGCATGTTTTATATTTATTGCTTCCATACTTTGTACACCCTGTTCCTTAGAGTAAATTTTTTTCACTGCCCATTTACTTACATGTATCACATTTTCAATAAATAAGCACGATGATTCCTAGCAGTTGTCACTCCTCAGAGAGCGATCTCTGGGGGGTGTCCGGCATAGGACGTGCATGAAAAGGCACCGAGGCCTCTGTCTTCTGTTCACCTGCGCCGCCTCCGTTGAGTCGACCCACCCCCGCCGAGGCTAGACCCCGGCAGGACCCGGTGGCTTAAATTCACACCGGGCGCGTGTGCATGTGTACCCAAGATCCCAAGAAGAGAATGGAGAAGGGATTGCGGTGTGGCCATCCCCCCCGGGGGGTAATTTCTCGCTTTCTGTTTCTTTCTCTCTCTTTCTCTCTCTCTCTGTCTTTCTGGAGAGCGCACCCGCCCTATAGCAAAAACTTCTACAAAAACAAAACAAAACAAACACCTCAGGCATGTGTCCGTGTGCCCACTGTGCGTGGCCATCCCCCCAGGGAATGATTCCTCACTTTCTCCCTCTCTCACACACTCTCTCTATGTCTCTTTCTCCTGGACCACATACACCTCATAGCAAAAACTAAAACTAAACAAAAAGGAAAAGTGTATTATTTCATTTTGCTAGTTACGTCACTCTGTAATCGTGAAGAAAGTGTTCAGTAGGAGTAGTTAGGAGCGAATTTGAAACCAGCTGAAGCTTGGTTCTGTTCTGCCGCTCATCAAGGGGACCTAGGCACGGGGCCCCAAGGCTTGGTGCCAGGTGAAGCTGAGGAGCATCCCGAGTGCCAGCCGAGCTGACAGGTGTGCGCCCAGGTAGCCCTCATGCCCGCCCTTGGGCCCTATTACCTTTCATATGTGTCTCTCTCGTTTATATCATTCTTACGTAGTAACAGGATGCGCTACACCTCGGCGACATTGCCTGTGAGGGCAGCTTTGTGAATTTTGCTTAAGTCTTTATGTCTGACATAGTATTCAGAGAGAGGGTTGATGTTCCTCTTCGGCTTCGGGTTTCCGCCAATGGCATTGGTGTTAATTGCCCGGACCCGATTGCTCCCGAAGCAAAAGATTCTCCTCATCTGGAGCTACGGCTTGAGGGATGCCTCATCTCCCTTAGGCCAGCTCTGAAATTCAACACACGATCACTAACCACTTAACCAGAACCCAACACTGGGACCGCAACAAAGCAGAGCTCATGCACTCCTCTGAGGGCTGGGCTGCTGGACGTGCTCACAGAGGCAGGGGGCGGGGCGTGAGCTCACAGAGGCAGGGGGCGGGGCTTGAGCTCATAGAGGCAGGGGCGGGGCGTGTGCTCAGAGGCAGGGGCAGGGCTCCTGCTCACAGGGGCAGGGACAGGGCGCTTGTGCTCTAGAAGCTCCACCATGGTCTGGTCCTCCTGGAGCTGGAATGCATTCCTTTCAAATCAGTGGCAGTTGGCTGAGTGTTCTGGACCTTTGGGAAAGGAAGAACTGTGGGAAAGCAGTCTGTGCACAGTACTGGCTGCAGTAGTGTGGGATTTCAGGATGCTGAAGGCCTTGTCCTGGAGAAAAGACCACTTTATCTTTCTCTATTTTTTCAGTTTATTTCCCTTCCATATCTCTCTGGGGCAAAGCAGGTCTCCATGGGTACTGAGCAGATGCAACAACAGAAGGCTGTTTTTATGGTTCCAGAGAATGTGGCCCTATGTGTCAGTAAATACAAACTTTCGAGGAGGACCCAATACACATTCTCCAAATGTCACCAAAGTGCATTTCTGCATGCCTCCTACCCCCTCCCCTTTGGTTTAGTCTTAACCTTTAGGCTTTACATTTTCTATTTAAGGTTTTTGCTATAGGGTGCATGCGCTCATCAGAAAGAGAGAGAGAGAACATAAGAAATCAACCCTGCCCCGGGGTGATGGCCATGCCACAGTCCCCTCTTCTCCATTCTTTTCTCAAGATTCAGACTCATGCTCATCACAATTATCAAGCTGCCAGTCGGAGGCTCCACAACGGCCAGCCATGTGGGAATCGAGCACCTTAACCACCTCCGCCTGCTGATCCCTTACATTTTCTTTACTCTTATGGTTTTTAGTTTTACTTTTCCCCAATGAAATCTTTAACCAGTGGGCAACTTATTTTGGAACATGATGTAACATTTAAGGATTTTTTTTTTTTTTGGAGAGGTTTTTGCTATAGGGCGCGTGCGCTCGCCAGACAGACAGAGAGAGACAGAGAGATAGAAAGCAGGAAATCACCCCCCAGGGGGGATGGCCACGCCGCAATCCCTTCTCCTCCATTCTCCTCTCGGGATCTTGGGCACGCACGCACACGCGCCCGGCGTGAGTTTAAGCCACCGGGTCCGGGACTCGAACCACGGTCGACTACGTGGGAGTCCAGTGACATAGCCATTACGCTAACTGCTGGTCCCACTCTTTACATTTATAAATTTATTTTAAAATTTTTCAACCACTTCTCCTCACCTTGGGCCTTTTCTTTCACTTGGTAATTCCAGAAGCCATTTTAAAGTTGAGGTGTGTTCTGGTGTGTTCTACGTGCCGTGTGGTTTTCATTTTTTACGTGTTAAAAAAAGATTTTTTCCCTTTTTTTGGTAGTGTTTTTCTAGTTTTTTCCTTTAACTTTCCTTTCCCACACTAAGCTTCACTATCCACACACTGAATGTCTAGATAGACCTAGATGCACCATAGCCAGATATCTGAATACTTTTAGAGTCATTAAAATACTGCTTATTGAACCTCCTGCGTTAATGAAGAAATTTCTGTTTATAAATCTGAACTCCTAATCTTTCTGTGGATAGCATATTGCAAAGCCCAGCAGAGGAGAGATTTTTGTCACAGAATGACCAGAAACAACCGCAGAGGCAAAAGAAACATGAGAAATCAAGAAAATATCTTTCCCCTAAGTGAAAAGAACAATCCCTCATCATCCACAGACAGTACAGTAGAACTCATGGAAATGTCTGATAGAGAATTCAGAATATTCATAGAGACAAAACTAAACGAGATGCAAGAGCTAGATAATGAACTCTAGAAGATGCAGGAGAAAAGAGACAATGAGTTCCAGAAGGTGTTGAAGTTCTTTCATGATCTGAAAGAGGAAATACACACCATAAAAAAGAATCAAATGGAACTGTTAGAGATGAAGGCAGCCATTTTGGAAATCAAAAACTTCCTCAAAAGTATTAAAAGCAGGTTAGTCAATGCAGAAAATCAAATCTCAGATGTTGAAGGCAAAACCTCTGGTCTAGTAAAAACAACCAAAAGAACTGTGAAAATAACCCCCCAAAATGAGAATACTATACAAGAAATACTAGACAGCATTAAGCACCCAGACATGTGGATAACCAATATCTCAGAAGGTGAGAAAATTAATAAGGGTATTGATAATCTATTCCATGAAATCTTGGAAGAAAACTTTCCAAATCGAGAGGCATTCAAATATCCAGTCCAAGAAGTACAAAAGACCCCTCGGGAACCAGCAGTTAGCGTAATGGCTATGTCGCTGGACTCCCACGTAGTCGACCGCGGTTCGCGTCTCGGACCCGGTGGCTTACAACTCACGCCGGGCGCGTGTGCGTGCGTGCCCAAGATCCCGAGAGGAGAATGGAGGAGAAGGGATTGCGGCGTGACCATCCCCCCTGGGGGGTGATTTCTCGCTTTCTGTCTCTATGTCTCTCTCTGTCTGTCTGGCGAGCGCACGCGCCCTATAGCAAAAAACCTCTCAAAAAAAAAAAAAAAATAATAAAAAAAAAAAAAGAAGTACAAAAGACCCCTAATAGAATCAACCCAAGAAGATCTTCTCTAAGGCCCATCATAGCCAGACTGGCCAAATCCACAAAGACAAGATACAAATTGGCAAGAGAGAAACATCAGGCTAGTTATAAAGGTTATCCCATCAGGGAACCAGCAGTTAGCGTAATGGCTATGTCGCTGGACTCCCACGTAGTCGACCACGGTTTGTGTCTCGGACCCGGTGGCTTACAACTCACGCCAGGCGCGTGTGCGTGCGTGCCCAAGATCCCGAGAGGAGAATGGAGGAGAAGGGATTGCGGCGTGACCATCCCCCCTGGGGGGTGATTTCTCGCTTTCTGTCTCTATGTCTCTCTCTGTCTGTCTGGCGAGCGCACGCACCCTATAGCAAAAAACCTCTCCAAAAAAAAAAAAAAAAAAAAAAAAAGGTTATCCCATCAGGCTAACATCAGACCTCTCATCAGATACAATGTGAGCAAGGAAAGAATGGGAAATTATACTTGAAGTGTTAAGTGAAAAACAGTTTCAATGAAGAATACTATACCTGGCAAGATTATCCTTCATATGGAAACAAAGAATAAAAACATTCTCAGATAAACAAGATCTGAAAGAATTTGTCAATAGCAGACCCCACTCTTCTTCAAGAAATTCTGAAAGGAGTGCTCTACCAGAAAAACTAAAAACACATACAAAAATAAGAGAACAAAATGCAACAAAGAAACTGATTGATTTAATGCTAGGGACAAGAAATATCAAAAATAACATTGAATGTTAACTTTCAGGATTTAAATGAAAAGATTGGACCATAGTAACATTGCATATGCAACAGAAGAGAGTTTGAACATAAGACTGAAATTGCAAAATAGAATTTTATGACTTTTGAGTAAAACATTACTGATTTTTTTTTACTATGCTTTGTTTTCCCAATTTAAACATTTTACTTTCTTTTGAGGTGTTGATAGGTTCAGCAATTTGTTAAAATACTTTTCTTGTTTGTTTCTTTAAATGGAAACAAACATTCCTTCCTGACCCCTCCTGAATTGGAAATATTTGGGAGTATTCTCATTTTGTGGCAGAAGGGTTATTTGCATAAGTTCAATAATGCTTGTTGTATTGAATCAGAAATTGGAAATACTCATTATTGGACAGGGAATGTCATACCTGAAGATTAATCAGAAAACTATGGAACACATGTGGATCTCAAATGAGCCAACAGAAGCTCTTAGAAAGATGGCCTGGCATCATAAATAGTTCTGCTTGGCAGAGAGGATTAGAGAAGATATATGAAATAATTTATAACATAAAATGACCTGGACTTTTCCAGCCCACCATTGTAATTAGTAGAGATTGCCAAAGAGCAACCACATCAGAGGATTATCTTGAGAAAGACTTCGAAGGAAGAAAAAGAGACTGATCTTTGCTAGCAGATGGTATGTCACAGAATACTTGGTATGCAGGGCTTAATTGAGAAGGTTTATGTGTGACTACTGTGTTAGGCATTTGCTTTTCAACAATTTGAGCAGTTGACATGAAAATATTTTCTCAAAAATATTTAAAACCATACTGTCTCTGTTGTTACAGAGTCACATACAAAATTATTAAAAATATTTTGAACATTATCTTTAAAATTCAACATTCCAAAATTTTGAAAGTTGTTTATTAACTGTCAAGAAGGATGAGCAAAAATTTTTTGACATGTAAAGTAAATGTTTGTGGAAAATGTAAAAATAAATAAATAAATGGAAAGAAGGGGGGAAAGAAAGAAAGAAAAGAAATCAGTCCCAAAGGGGATAACCATGCCACAATCCATTCTTTTCATTTCTTCTGTTGGGATTTTGGGCATGTGCACACATGTGGCTGGGTGTGATTTTTAGGCTGCTGGTTTCAGGATGTGAACTGCAATTGTCCATGTGGGAGTCCAACACCAAGACCACTATACCACCTCCTGGCCTCAAACATTCCATCTTTTTTATTTTTTGATCCTCCTTCATAGACTGAGGGGCTTGAATTCCAAGTGGTGAAATGAATCTCTCTGGAGAAGACAAGTCAAGTCTTCCTATCCATCCAGCCCAAGAAGACACCTAGGAGCCCAACTTTGGTCACATTGGATCTTTTTTGTCCTCCCTATAGAATCATTTCCTCCCTTTTCGTGTTTTTCCTTTGTAGAACTCATGAGCAGAACTATACTAGGGGTCAATAAAACCATTGGACATAAGTCCTAATGACTGGAAATACCTAAGAATCTATACCCTGAAATAACATTTATGTCCCATTACCCAAGACACTGAACCCATCCCCGATAAGAAGAGTCTCTGAATAATTGGAGAAAGAAGGATAAGGCATCACCAGGTAGTATGGTGGTTAAGGCTCTGGACTCTCACATGGCTGACAATGGCTGGAGCCCCAGACCTGGTGACTTGCTTGCTTTCTCACTTCTCTCTCTCTCTCTTTCTTGTGAGTGCATGTGTCCTACAGAAAATTGTTTTAAAATAATAATAAATAAAATTAAATAACTGGAAACAAACATAAAAAGACAGCCCCATCACAAGACTGTAGCATCTTCTGAGATTATGATGTAAATTAGATCACATCCTACTAAAAAGCTTCTCCCAGTCACAGAAATGTCAAATGAGGAGACAACATAAGCAATGAGAGAAATTATCTGTAAACCGTCCACCTGACCAGGTGCAAGTATTCAAAATGGACAAGGAAGTCAAACAACTGGTCAGCAAGAAAACACATAACCTGACAAGAAATGGGCAAAAGGCCTTCGAGGACCTTGGACATCCTTCTCCAAGTGGGACACATGAGTGGCCAAGTATTTATGAACAACAACAAATGCTCAAGATTACACCTCATCAACGGAATGTGTGTTCAAACCACAGTGAGACCTGACAATCACTTTGTCATTGTCAGGTTGCCTGTGACCTCAGAGAACAAAGATAACAAGGGTAGGAAAATATGTGGAGAGAAGGGACTCCTAGGGACACTGTTAATGCAGATGGATATGAGGATATCCTTGACAGAACACAACAGAGCAGATTCCCAAAAAGTGAGAAAGAGGACTCACCTGGTTGGGCGCAGTCCATCAAGGGCTTCTGGTGGGGACAGGGCATGGGCAGGAGGGCATCCTTGCAGTCTCTTGGACACACATCCCAGGGTTTCCCAGCCACCGTTGTTCACTTCCGAGAAAGCTGGTGGCTGGAAGTCGCACCACGTGGCCTGCAGCACCATAGGCTGTGATGACACCAGTGCCAAGAACATTTGACCGTGGTCTGTGAGGCTGAGACCTGGATCAACCACCAAAGAAACGTAATTCCTGAGCCCAGCAGCAGGCGCCCCCCAGCGCCTCTCCCCACTGTCCTCCCAGCAGGCTGAATCAAGCTGGTCTTCATGCTGCCTGTGGCTTGCTGCTCACCACGTCTTCAGGCAGCACAGGTGGTGGTGGTGGCCCCCAGTGAATCCATGACTCCCGCCTGCACTCCAGAGCATCCCAAGTGCCTCCACAACACCAGACTCCTGGGTGTAAGAACTCCAAGTAGTGCCTGCCTGAGTCACCTCCCTCCACCACCGTCCTCTAGAGTGACCTGTCTGGTACCCACCCTGCACCCAGGCTCAGGGAGAGCCAAGGGCCAAGCTGCTCACCTCCAGCCTAGTCCCAGTAAATACCGTGAACCCCACTTCCTGCATCTCAATGTTAAGACAATGAGATAGCTTTAGCAAAATTAGACATACCCACCTTCTCCTCCCATGCTGCTGTCCTGATACTGGGACTGCTCACTGTGAAAGAAGGCTCTACTCAGTCTGGCAACTGGAAAAACACCTGTTTCCTCCATGGCTCCTGAGTAATTGGTAATTCACACTTTGGAAAGAGATGACTATTCCATTCTTTCATGATCTTTCTCCCAGACTTTTCCCATTCATGAACTACCCCTGCTGTGTCAATAATTATTACATTTCTGTTGCACAGCACAAACCTTCTAATTGACTTCCCATGCACTTGTACTGCACTGCTGGCACTCTGCTACAAGTAAGAAAATCCCCTCCCTGAAGTTTACATTTAGTATGAAGTTCATTTAAATTGACATTATTAAAATGTGTTTGGTCTGTCACTCTGGTCTGGTGTGAATTTTTTCACTCGAGTGTCATAGTCTTTGTTAGTCTGATAGGTCTGGGCAGGGAAGAATATAGATTAACACAAATATTCTTACTTTCTTCATGTTTATTTTAAACTCTTCCATGTCTTTACACTCTCTGTATTATCCATAATAGGTTATATTTTCCTAGGGCTCCATGTTACTTGTTTTTTTCATGCATGTGTGTGATTTGTGTCAATGTCTGTGGGAGGTGTTTTCTTTGGTATTTAGAAAGAGTTGTGTACCTCGAGTTAACACTGTACTGAAAATGTCTTTTGACTTTTTTTAGTGTTTTGTATAGGGATCCTGCACTCACCTGTGGGAGTGGGAGGGTAGTGAGAAACAACCCCTTGGGGAGAATACCCACACCACCATCTATCTTCTCCATTCTCCCCTGGGGATTTTGAGTACACAGGCAGGCTCGCCAGTAGTGGTTTTTAACTTCCGGATCCAGAACTAAAACCACAAAGCTGGCCATGTGAGATTTAGAGCATTAACCATGATGCCACCTGCTGGTACCATTTGTTGACATCCTTGGTCCCATTTTAAATGACAAATTCTATTGATAATATTTGCTATGTATGTTTTCAAAATTCTTTCAGCTTCCTAGTTTTAACACCTTAAAGATCTAAAACACTATCTACCTTCCTCATCTCTACCCATTTTACTTACCACTTATACTGTTCTCTCAGCCCAGTCAGGCATACACCAGTGGTACACTCTTTTTCCCATCTTGTTCTCACCTCAGTTTGATTTCAGATGTCCAAGTCATGAGAAACTGAAACGAGTGTGCGCCATCATCACTTGTCAGATTGTAATTGATGACGCCAAGAGTCGCTGATATAGGCCTGTGTAATGTTTCTTTCTACCACATTGATAATGAAGGGCTTCAGTGGAAATAAAGGACTGACCAACAGTCATTTTGCTCGACCCTTTACAAGACACTATCTTCCTTCAGAATACAGGCATTTTACTCAATTCCAACAAGCCCACACTTACACCCTCTACCCTCCGGTATCCATTCCACATAAGAACATCCCCTCCACAAATGTTAGTTTTAGCCTAAAGTCATCTACCTTATTAAAATTCTTGGGTCTATCACTCCAGACCACTGTCAATTTTTTAATTCCATGCCATATTCTTCATTAGTCTGGTGGGTTTGGGTGGGTAAGAGTATCAATGAACAGAACTATTTTTACTTCCTTCATTTATGTTTGAAACTTTCCACATGCTCAGGCTCTCTTGACTACACATAGAAGATTAGATATGTTGGGTTTCTCCTTCATGCATATGCAGGGTGTGTGTGTGCGTGTGCACGTGCACATGTGGGGTGGAGGATAGAGGGTTTCTTGCTACTTAGGAAGAGATATGCAGTCCATGATAACACTGAACAGAAATTTTCTTCCCATCTTTTGTTTCACTTTAAGGAGACACACTACAATCTTTTGATTTATACCTTTTCAAACATCTTTCAAATTCCAATTTTTACCACTGTAAAACTAAAAAATGACATTCACTTCCCTCTTCTCTACCCATCTGACCTGCCACTCCTAGCATCACTCAGTCCAGTCAGACATGCAGCAGGTGGAGACGGCTGTTCCCACCTTGTCCTCTCCTCACTTTTGTTTCATATCTCCAAGCCAAGGTGCAAAGACCTGACCGAAGCACAAACGTAGTTGTGTTCCATCATCACTTCGGGGCTGTCACTCACCCACATGCATTTCTAATGATGAAGTCAGGATTCACAGATCTGGGTACCTGTCATGTTTTTCAGCCACCTTGATACATGAACGGCCTGACTGGACACAAAGGATTGGCCAGCAGTCATTTCACATCATCCTTGAGGAGACACTGTCTGCCTTCAGGAGATGGGCATTCACTCAACTCCAGGAAGCCCACATTGACACCCCGTACCCTCCTGTAGCCATTGCACACTATATCAACCATCTATCTTTCAACCAAAAGGAAAAAAGGCATCACAGCCAGTGAGTTACAGCAGATCACTGTCGGTGCCGTAGGTTCTGAAAAGAAACTTTTTCCTCTCATCTGAAACACAGTCTAAGGATCTTGGCACTTTTGTACACCTTCCTCACTAAAGCAGAGATGGAGGCAGCCCATCAGATGATGGCCAAGGTGACCTTAGGACCTCAGCCTTGCAAAGGTGTTTAGTAAAAGAAAGCTTCTCCCACAGGCACTGCCCAGTCCTCATCATGACCACTGCCCCACACAGGTCTGTCCTCCACAGCATCCACGACTAAGTCTCTCCTGGCCTCTTCCAGAAATTCTCCCCTAAGAGAACAGTACTTCACAGGTGATCCGGTCTGAGTGGTAACTGGCCTCACATAGTCATTCCACACACAGCCACAGGCCTGAGCAGGTACACACCATCACTTTTCTTGGACCAGGCAGGATCCACCTGGGAAGGTCCCGGGTTCCTATCCTGAGGTTTCCCTGCTCAGGCTGTACCCATGATGGCATCAGGGAACCAAGATCAACACGTGTGTGAGTGCGTGTTCTTCCAGAGAGTCAACCCCCTTCTTCCAAGACTGAAAGGGACACTAGGCAGAAAGACATACTGCTGAAACTCTTGAACCATCTGTTTTCTAAGACCTCTGCCCACCCTTCAATCAATTCTCACATGGCAATTTCCTGAGCCTTCATCATTATACTTTTTTCTCTTTGGATAAGTAGTTTTTAAAGCTAAACCTCAAAGCAGACTGTAAGAGAGGTTCACTTCAACCCAGTCTCCACAACATAGGAGGGACAGCTGCTTTCTCAGGAACCTGACCACTGACAGACACCAGTCGTGCAGAATGTCATGTCTCTTTTATTTGTGGATTGTCAGTCATACAGAGAGGACTGTGATTTCTAGGCAGGGCACCAAACCTCTCTAAGGAAGCCAAGTTAACTCCTGTTTACCATACACCTGCCCACCTGTCCTGTACCATCGTCCTGCCCACCTTCACCTCCCTGCCTCCCCCATTCTGCATTGAAGGACTTCTTGGCAGCACATGAGCATGCGCCTTCCCGAACTGCATCACCTGAAACACTGAGCCCATCACTGAGGAGAGGAGAATTCTCTGAGGGTGATTGGAAGCTGATGGGGAAGATGGCCCCAAGTCACAGTAGTGTGGTCTCCATGGATGCTGAGGTGCAAATGGGATTGCCTCACACTAAAAAGCTTCTCCTCAGCTGGGGAAACATCAAGAGACTCCCTGAGAAATGGGAGAAAATGTCCGTAAACCATCCATGAGACTAGGCATTGGTACCCAGAAGAGACAAAGAAGTCAAACCACAAGACAGCAAGAAAACAAATAACCTGACAAGAAGTGGGAAAAGGATCTTCTAAGACCTCTGAGCTCCTTCCCCAAACAAGGCACACACATAGCCATCATGTACAGGAACCAACCCAGTGTTCCACTTCACTTGTCACCAAGGAGGGCAGTGCCAGTTCAAACCTCTTTACAGCGATCAGATCGCTGAAGAAGGAGGTGAATGAGAACCTGTGCCAGTGAGGATGTGCAGAGAGGGAGAACCCTGGTCCCCTGCAACTGGGGATGACAAATAAGATCACCACCACCGGACAGAACAGGGGGTTTTCTGACAAAAGTGGAAATGAAGATTAACCTGGTTGGGTCCCATCCATAATGTGATGGGCTTTATGTTAGGTCAGAGCTATGAGGTCCCTGAGCTTCACTGCCACTCCATGTTCACGTGGTGGGAAAAACTAGAAGCTAGGCTGCGGCTTGCCTCCAGCTCAGTATGGCCACAGGAGCCATTGCCCCACAACGCAGGACCCCTCTGCTGCCTCCTGCACCCTGGATATGAGGTATGAGCATATAGTACTCAGGGCCAGACTCTGCCTCACGGCATAGTCCTCTGAGCACACAGGGTCCTGGCCTCCTCCATTCAGTCATCTTCCCAGCTGCTCAGGTGTTCTGAGCTCTGGAGGCAGCTCCGTGCAGTCTCCTTCTCCTGGGTTATGCTGCCAGTCCAGCTTGACCTGTCAATCATGTCCTGTCAGCACAGGCTGCAGAGGGGGCCACAGGGGATTCCTAGTCTCCCACTGTTCTCACTGTCTCTCCCTTGCTCCCTGTGTTGATGTCCCAGGTCACCAGCAGCACCAGTTGCAGGCCACCTCCAGTGTAAAAAAGCCAGACCAAGCTCACTTATGCTGCCAGGCTCTTCTCCTGGGCCCACACTAGAAGCACTGGGGTGGCTCCGTGGACACTGGAAGTACCCTGTCTGTGACCAGGATGAATCCACCTGACAAGCATCTGCCTAAAGCCTGGTGCCTGCCCAGAGCCACAAACTCGCCTGTCACATGCCACATGCCCATCTCCCGTATGACTCATCACAGATGGGACAGGCAAGCAGTGCCCAGTGCCTGCCCCGGGTGCCAGCCTGGCTGCAGCACACACTACTTCTGCCTACATGTGGCCACCTGTCCTCTTAGAGCACACAGTCCATTGGTCCCACTGCAATGATGGTGACAATCTCAAGTTAGGCCACACTGCTGCCATCAAGACAAAGTTGCTGCCACCCTAGCATCCTTAGAACTGGCACCACTGTTTCCTCTGACCCTGGGGAATCAGCAAGCACCAGTGGGGTCCACTACAGGAGCTGTCACCTTGACTCTCATTGCTAGAGTATGGGAGAGTGGCACGTGAGGCAGCAGAACTCTGTGGAGGGGCTACTTGCAGGGCACCAGGGACACTGCCATCAGCTTCAAGCTGTCCCAGAGGTCTCTGTCCCCTCTCTCCATTCCCCATGTCCATCATTCTTGCACCAGGTTCCTCAGCACAGTGCCCCTTCCATGTCAGACCTCTCCAGGCCTGCCCATGTTGTTTTCATGATATGCCTTTGCCACGAGTGTTTCAAAGCCCCTGACACTGTGTATGTAATACTGAAATTCTGAATGAAATATATATGTATATGTATATGCAGATAACCTAAATATCTTAGAAAATAACAGGCTTATGACTTCATACACCATTTCACTGACATACTAACTATGTCTGCTGTTTCCAGAGCAGGGTAATGGAAGCTCTTAAGTAGCTGTCCCTTTGCTTACTTGCCCACTCTGCATTTTGAGGTTTATATCATTACAGACATTCTCTGTTCTCTCTGGCATGAAGCTCTCTGCATGTAACTCTCTGTCTAATTCTGTAAATTTCCCCACAGACTGATCCCCTAAGGTGGAGACCCATGGTGAAAAGAGAGAAAAAAACTTCCTTCAGCTCCATGGTATAAATTATGAAAATATTTTGCATAAGTTTTGTTGGTAAGTCTCATCTTTAACCAGCCGTTTACTGTGCTCAGAGCTGGGGGGTGATGTCAGTGGTGGTAACTGTGCTGTGGTCAGGGAGTGCGAGTGGAGAAAAGGCAGCAGACAGACACATGAAAGCTCTGCACAGGAGACCGCGGGTTGGTGTGGGGAATAGGTTAAGGAACTAGCCGGACTCCCAGTTTTCTGGTTTGCACTGCAGGAAAACTGTGCCAACAGTGAGCAGAGGGAACAAAATGAACCAGCAAAACAAGGAAATGGTTTCCTTTTTGTCTTGAGGATTTTTGCTAATGTTTGCTTTGTTTTTGCTGTTGGAGGAGAGGCATACAGTCAAGGAGCCACATTGGAGGAACATGAGACAGCCCAGAAAGTCTCATGAGACATGTGAGCAATTCAGCCCAAGCACAGAAAGAAACCCAGGACCAACCTGGTACTCTAGGCAGGGGCTGAGGGGTCTAGACAGAGAACACCAGTGAGAACAAATACTGCTTCTGGAACGTGGGTCCACAGAAACTTTCCTATCTCAATCCACAAAAGAGACTAAAAGGAAAGGACAGAGAAGATGAAGAGAAACCAGGAAAGTCAGTGTTAACATAAACCATGGAGAAGTTTCAACAGCTACAAAGAGCTGTGTGGCAAGATGAAGCATTAGGAGTGCCCTGTGTGGAGCCAAGAAGTCATCACTGACCTGAAGGGGCCAAGGCTCTGTTCACCGTCCCTCCATGAAGAGCAGGTCAGGAGCACACTGCTTGTTCTTGACACTGATTGGCTTTTGTCATAACCAGTATTAGGTGTAGCACTTTCATTCTGTACTCACTCTGTACATTGATATTTCAGCAGCATTAAGTGTGGGCCAACCACTGTGGATACAAGTGTAAAAAAAATAAATAAAAGTAAAAGACACATGATCCTAGAGCTGGCAAGAGGCATTGAGGTTAAGACACTGGACTCCCATGTGAATGATCATAGGTTGAGTACCAGACTCAACCCAGAGGCTTGAAACTCATGCCAGGTGATGTGAGTACATGTACATGGATGCTCAAAATCCCAGGAAGAGAATGGAGAAAAGGGATTGAGGTGTGGCCATCCCTCCTGAGGGTGATTTCTCACTTTCCGTCTGTCAGAAAGAGAGTAAAAAAGAGATCATATTCCCTAATAGGGCGTGATCAAGTTGGAATACTTTCTTCTCCATTTCTCTACCCGGTTGGGATACAGGACACAAAAGCCTAGGGCTCCAGTGTGTTGTTCTTTCTTTTTCCTTTTGTTAAATAATTATTTTATTGTATTTTAATTTTATTTATTTACTTATTTAATTAGACCAGAGGACAGAGAGAGAGAGAGCAAGAGAGAAGTAAAGTAAGAAAGCAAGCCACCAGGTCCAGGACTCAAACAACAGTCGGCCATGTGGGAGTCCAGTACCTCAAATCACCACGCCACTTGCAGGTTCCCCCTGCCTCTTGATATGATTTTTAAGCAGTTAGGATGGGATTCCGAAAAAAAAAAAATCTTATTTAAAACTATTCCAAGTTTCTAAATAGATTTTAGAAGGAGATTGAGTATCCAAAGCCTGTACACATTTTATGACTTTCTGGGGAAAAAAAAAATTCTACACCAAGTAACATCATTATTTTTGAAAATCTTGGACCATTTCCAATGAAATTAGAAGCAAAACAATTTGCTCAGTGAAGAATTAGCATAGTCACTGCCTGTTCACTTAACGGAGATTGAAGCACACGTGCAAAGCCTTAAGATTTTTATATGACAGCTCTCACAGTATAAAAACCACATTTAAGAACCTTAACTGAAACAGACAAGTAGACACTGCACCTGAAACTGAGTCATGCAGTTATGAAACACAGTCTACAGGGAAGCAGTATCAGAGCTCAGTGGGGTCTGGCATCTACACAGCTATCTACTGGGGTGCTGGGACTGTTAAGGCTGCTGTACTGGAGGCCGTCCACCACCAACCTGTACAACAGTTAGGCTGTCAGCAGATCTGCTGAGCAAAGGAAACAGTGAGCAGGAATTCCCATCTGAACAAGGTAATTAAAACTGTTCCTCCTGCTCCTATCCTCTACATAGGCACAACTGAAAACCCTGGAAATGACATGATCAGAACCCACAGGAGAACTGTGAAAACAGTGGGAACAAACAACCCTGTGGCAGGGCATCTGCCTGCCCAACCAGCTGAGGGAGGGGACCAAGGAAACCCACCTGATGTTGCCCAACCTGACATCAGAATGTAGACAGGCAGATGCATTCCTCCCTGCATTGAACCTGATCCCTCCCACAGCCCAAAGTGACGACCACACTTTACAAGTCATGAGCAGGACAGACCAGAAACTCCAGAGACAAGTGTTCAGTGGACCCAATCTTTCTCCCTGCTGGCCATGAGACTCCCTTCATAACCTAGAGATGCATAGGTGCCAGACAACACCTATAAGAAGGCACCTGATGGGCTGGCAGGTGGCATGGTGGTTAAGGGCGCAGGACTTCCACATGGCTGACCACGGTTCATGTCCCAGACCTGGTGGCTTGGTTTCTCACTTTCCATCTCTTTCTCTCTCTTTCACTCTGTCCCTCTCTGGTCAAAAAGAAAGGAGGGAATGGAGGAAGGGAAGGAGGGAGGGAGGGAAGGAAGGAGGAAAAGAAAAGGAAAGAAAGAGAAATAAAATAAAATAATTCTTTAAAAAAAAAAAAAAAAAGGAGGCACCTGACACAACCAATAGCCTATTCCTTAGAGATAGACACACTAATATAGGCCACGATTCATCCTTCCTGCCTCCTGCTTTCTTGGGGAAAATGTCCAGTGCCTGTGGTCACAGACTTTGATGTGGCAAGTGCTCATAAATTTTGACATTAAGACTTACCAGACCTAAGGAGCTCAGGATGGGGGAGAAGGATGTGGATTCCCTGCCACAGGCAAACCTTTCATATCCTGTTCCTGCACCCTGCCAAATCTGCAGAGCAGTTCTTCCTGATGTTGTCATACTGAGCCTTACTTCTTTGAGCTGGGATTTAGTCTTGAAGTCTGGTCACACTTGGGTAATACCTGCCCAGAAGCAGCAGCTGACCAGTACCCAAAGACTGCCAATAAAAACTGAAGATGGAGGGATGAGAGGATGTTATAAATGGTTCATTCAAATGAGGTATTCTTTAAAGCTAGCTCTGATTGGATGAGAAGAAATGTAATTCCTTTTTTTCTGATTAGTTGATTAACCTTGAAGGACTGTCCAAACAGAGCTACCCTATAGGGTTCCTCCCATCCAATCAGAATAAATCTTCCAGAATACTTCATTTGAATACAGAGCCTATAAATAAGGTCTTCTCTTGTTATTTTTTTTTCTTTTTTTGGAGAGGTTTTTGCTATAGGGCGCGTGCGCTCGCCAGACAGACAGAGAGAGACAGAGAGATAGAAAGCAGGAAATCACCCCCCAGGGGGGATGGCCACGCCGCAATCCCTTCTCCTCCATTCTCCTCTGGGGATCCTGGGCACGCACGCACACGCGCCCGGCGTGAGTTTAAGCCGCCGGGTCTGGGACTCGAACCGCGGTCGACTACGTGGGAGTCCAGCGACATAGCCATTACGCTAACTGCTGGTCCCTTCTCTTGTTATTTTTCTTTGGTAATGGGAGTTCCACCCATGAGCCCCAGCCCCAGTCTTAACTGCTGCCTACTGAACTCAGCTAAGAAGCTGTGCCCAGCTCATCAAGTAGGGGAAGGGCATTTGTACTGGTGTTTGAGAGGGTATCATGTCTTCCTATTCCTAATTGTGCCTTGATTGAAACTAATTTGGTGGCCTGGGGTTCCTCATAGTAGGTTTATGGTATGGGTACTGACAGTACTCAGGATGGTACTGGTTTTTTGTTTTGTTTTGTTTTGTCAACATTAAAAACACTATCCCCTGTCTGTAGATAGCTTGTCTTCTGTAAGAATTAACCTAAGTTTTTTGTTTTATTACTCAGAACAGCCTTCTGAGATATATGTTGCTATATTCACTTTATATGTGAAGAGAGGTTTATAAAATGTGTGCGTGACAGCAAATTGAGAATTTCTATCTCCATGTTCAATGCTGTTTTCAACATACCACAATCATTGGTTACCTACACTGTACTATTTAAACTGGTTGAAACTGTGATTCCAGGTATACAAAGAAACTTTCTCAAATTTTTTATTCACTGCAGTCAGTATTCTTTCTATTGAGCAGATTTAAAAGAAGCTATCTGGGACTGGCAGTTAACGTAATGGCTATGTCGCTGGACTCCCACGTAGTCGACCGTGGTTCGAGTCCCGGACCCGGTGGCTTAAACTCATGCTGGGCGCGTGTGTTTGCATGCCCAAGATCCCGAGAGGAGAATGGAGGAGATGGGATTGCGGCGTGGCCATCCCCCCCTGGGGGGTGATTTCTCACTTTCTATCTCTCTGTCTCTCTCTGTCTGTCTGGTGAGCGCACATGCCTTATAGCAAAAACCTCTCAAAAAAATAAAAAAATTAAAAAGAATAAAAGAGGCTGTCCTACCCAAATTAATCTACATGCTTAATGCAATCCCTATTCAATTACAAGAGACATTCTTCACAGATCTAGAAAAGATAATCATAGAATTTTTCTGGAACCATAAAAGACCCCATTTTGTTAAAGACATCCTGTGCAAGAAGACTGGAGTAAGTAGCATCTCACTTCCTGACCCCAAAATATATTACAAAGCTGTGATAATCAAAACAGCATGATATTGTCACAAAAACAGACATGAGGACCAATGGACCATGAGTAGATATCCCAGAAATAAACCCCATAAAATACAGCCAACTCATCTTTGACAAAGGGTACCAGTCAATCCAGTGGGAGAAGGGAAACCTCTTTAGCAAATGGTGCTGGAAAAACTGAGTATCCACCTGTAGAAAGATGAATCTGAACCCATATCTGTCACCATTAACAAAAATCAAAGTGGACCAAAGATTGAAAAATTATGGCGCATATACTCCATGGAATACTATTCAGACATAAAAAAATCAGCAAGGCCCTGGGATTTGATAGAAAGTGGACAAATATGGAAGATTTATTGCTGAGTGAAGCAATTCAGACTATGAAAGAGAGACATTGTATGACTCCACTTAACATGTACTGACTGTCTGCACTCTCTGGTAGAGACTGAAAGACTAGAGAACATAAAAGCATTAAAAATTGTAATGGACACTAGAGACAAAGTGGAAAGAGAGTGTGGGAGGGGAAGAGCATAGTTAAGGAAATTTGGGCAGAAAATGGAGAGGTAAGACACTTGTGGGACACAGATAAAGTTTCTTATCTGTTGATGAGGACAACAGATAAAATATAATAGTCTCAACTGGGCTGGACTGAGGGTATCATGCTGGGTAAAGTCTCTTCACAATCTAAATTATGTACAGCAATTTAATGAATGAAGAATAATTTTTAAAAATTTTTAAAAAGAGTATGTGAAATAAGTAGCCTGCCCCAAAAGTCCTTAGAGCAGTGCAGTTTGCTTTGCAGAGTGCAAAGTTTTGGCATTGTCGAAGTAGGCATAGTATTGTTGGTGTGTGTGTGGGGCGGGGGGGGGAAGGGGGCCTGCAAGCAGTACTTGGACAACCAAAAACAAGAGTTTATTATTTAATGCCTAAATTGATAAACATCTCAGAATTCTGTAATTCAGTTTGTTTTGAGACAAATCTCAACTGAAATGATTGCTTGTGCTCTGCCATTGGCATTATGTAAGGGTATGTGCCTCTTTCATTGCTATTTGTTCCTGACTCTTAATATGTTGTTTCACAGACTAACCTATGTCACCTGTTACTTGCACTCCTTGGTCATTAACCAAAACCAACTGTCAGTCAGTATGCCTATTGAACATTATCTGCTTTATGACAAAGTCACGGGGGAAGAATCAGAATAGGTTATCAGTATTCAAGAAAAATGATAAAATATTATAATCAAAATGTCTATAAATTTCTGTGATTCCTAAAACAGAATAATTCTTGTTACTGTACAGTTAGGCAAAACTAAACTGTTACTATGATCCTGGAAGTTCAGTGAACATAAAAAAAAGTGTCATTGGGAAAATGAAGATCTCCAGATTGTGGAAAAATTTTAGCATACTTGACATGAAAAGACAATGTTTTATAAAAAAAGTTATTTCCAATAACTATCCCAATGACCTATCAGGATCATTTACACCATGATTTTGAAATAGACCATTCATGACTGTAGACACCATCTCGTCTTATTGCCTCACTTTACCCGTTAGAGTACTGAGTCCAGGAGTAGCTGAGAGTTACACAGTGCAGTCAATGTAGTGTGAGTCCATTTGCCTGTAACACAGTGCCTTTTTTGCATTACCTAACTTGACTGCCATTTTCCTGATTTGTCTAATAAATACAGATAAATTGTCTACTTAGTTGTCACTTAAATAAGATGACTTCTCAGACCAAGAAAAGTGCTGAAGTGGGTTTTTCTTGTTGGAACTTGAGTGAAGTTCTAGATGCACTCAGGTATGGAATTAACAGATTACCCAATCCATTTTGCTATCTTTTGGCATAGCTATATGTAAAATTTTTAGAACTGATTTTTTTAATGAGTGGAGATTTTAATGATGAAAGTAAATCAGTTTAAGCAAACATGACAGCCATTTAAAGACATGCCATGAGTGAAATAATGTACTTTGTTCAGAAAAAGATTATTTTGTTTTTCTCCAGTATTCTAATACTTTGTCAAGACTGTCGCTGAAGTTTCTCCCTTTTTTTTCTCTTAAATATTACCATTAAGTTCAAACACTGACATTTATCTCATGGTTGAGAAAAGAAGTTGGTTGCACATCTTCTGGCCAAATACTGTAATCATATTAGGTATCCTCCCAAATACATAATCTAATCAGCATTTTGGAGTAGAGTATTTCCTCAACCTTTGAAGTTAATAAAAAGGAGTGAGGAAGGGCCAGCAACTGGTGGTGTGGTTAAGGCACTGGACTCCCACATGGCCAACCACATATGTCCCCAAAATTTTAAGAGGAGGATGGAGAAGAAATTGTGGTGTGGCCCTTCCCCATGTAGTGTGTGTGTGTGTGTGGGGGGGGTGATTTCTCCCTTTCTGTCTCTCTGTTTCAGTTTCTCTGGCAAGTGCATGCACTCTATAGCAAAAATTTTCAGAAAATAAATAAAAAAGGAATGAGGATAGTCACTGGAGTTTTTTTTTTTATTTCAGGTTTTTGGGAGTTTTTTTAAAAGAGATTTTTGCTTTAGGGCATGTGTGCTTGCCAGAGACACACAGAAATAGAAGGCAAAAAGTCACCCTGTTCAGTTAATGGAGATTGAAGCACACATGCAACGTCTTAAGATTTTTATATGGCAGCTCTCATAGTATAAAAACCACATTTAAGAACCTTAACTAAAACAGACAAGTAGACACTGCATCTGACACTGAGTCATGCAGTTATAAAAATACAGTCTACAGGGAAGCAGTATCAGAGCTCAGTGGGGTCTGGCATCTACACAGCTATCTACTGGGGTGCTGGGACTATTAAGGCAGCTGTACTGGAGGCCGTCCAACACCAACCTGTACAACAGTTAGGCTGTCAGCAGACATCCTGAGCAAAGCAAACAGTGAGCAGGAATTCCCATCTGAACAAGGTAATTAAAACTGTTCCTCCTGCTCCTATCCTCTACATAGGCACAACTGAAAACCCTGGAAATGAAATGACCAGCACCCACAGGAGAACTGTAAAAATGATGGTAACAAACAACCCTGTGGCAGGGCATCTGCCTCTCCACTCAGATGAGGGAGGAGACCAAGGAAACCCACTTGGTGTTGTCCAACCTGACATCAGAATGTAGACAGGCAGGTGCATTCCTTCCTGCATTGAACCTGATCCCTCCCACAGCCCAAAGTGACGACCACACTTTACAAGTTATGAGCAAGACAGACCAGAAACTCCAGAGACAAGTGTTCAGTGGAACCAATCTTTTCTCCATGCTGGCCCTGAGACTCTCCTCCTTACCTAGAGATGTGTAGGTGCCAGACAACACCTGAAAGAAGGTACCTGACACAACTAATAGCCTATTACTGGGGGACACACACACAAATGGAGGCCACACTTCATCCTTCCTGCCTCCTGCTCTCTTGAGGACAATGTCCAGGGCCTGTGGTCACAGATTTTGATGTGATAAGCACTCCTAAATTTTGACATTAACACTCAGTGATCCAGACAGTTCTTGGACCACTTGCCATTCCTTAGCAAATTTCTCCTCTCCTCTTGTATAAGTGGGTGAAGCTGGGAGGTTTGAGATGGGCATAGCAATAAGAACTTGAAGGGGCCCCACTGGTTTTAAGGCCCACTTCCCAAGCTGCCTGATCAGCAGCCCGGTTTTCTTCGGCCTCGAGGGAGTCCCCTTTTTGATGTTTCTTGCAGTGCACAATGGCCACAGCTTTAGGTAACCATATGGCCTCCAGTAAGGATAGGATTTCTTCTTTGTTTTTAATGTCCTTTCCAGCTGAAATCAGAAAGCCCCTTTCCTTGCAGATTGCTCCATGTACATGGGTAGCAGCCAAGGCATACCAGCTGTCAGTGTAAGTGGTCACAGTCTTACCTTTTGCCCATAGTAAGTCTTGGGTTAGACCAGTAAGTTCTGCCTTCTGGGTTGATGTCCTTGGGTTAAGAGATTGGGGCCATATAATTCACTCCATTGTGACCACTGCCATGCCTGAGTACCTGGCTCCATTTTGCATAAAACTATTTCCACCTGTGAATAGGATTTCATCTGCTGAGGGAGCGGGGTGTCCCTCAAATCTGGTCGGGTGGACTGGATTACGTCTATCACATCGAGACAGCTGTGGATGGGCTCCTCAGGATCATCATCTGGTAGCAGGGTGGCAGGGCTCAAGGCCACAGACTTCTGGAACTTAATTAGAGGCTGATCTAGTAAAAGAGATTGGTATTGAGTTACCCAGGCATTTAATATCCATTTTTCAGGGATGGCTCAGAGAAGCATCTCTACTGCATGAGGTGCAGTGAGAATCAGTTCCCGCCCCAAAGTCAATTTGTCAGCCTCTTTTACTAGCATGGCCATAGCTGCCACTGCTCAAAGAAAGGCTGGCCACCCCACTGCTACTGAATCAAGTCTCTCTAATAAATAAGCCACTGGCCATTTCCATGGTCCCGAGGTTTGGGCTAGGACTCTTTTTGCTATGCCTTTTCTTTTGTCAGTGAAAAAGTTTAGTGATATCAGGAAAGGCCAAGGCTGGAGCCAACACTAAAGCCTAGTTTAAGAGGAGGGCCACACCACAATCCCTTCTCCTCCATTTTCCTCTTAGGATTTTGGGCACACACACACACAGATGCCCAGAGTGATTTTCAAACCACCAGGTCCGGGATGTGAACTGCTGTCAACCACATGGGAGTCCAGTGCCTTTGCCTTTGTGCTACCTGCTGGCCCCAATCAAATTATTTTTGAGAAAGGTACAATGGTAATAAGATAAAGACATTTGCTGTGGTCAAACTTAATATCTACATCCCCCAAATAATTTTGAATCCACATCTCATGTCGTATACAAAAATGAACTCAAAACAAATTATGCCCTAAATGTACAACTAAAACTATTAAACTTTTAGAAGAAAGCATGGGATAAAATCTTTGTGGCTTACACTAGACAAAGATTTCTTATATATTACACAAAAAGCAAAATCCATAATTGAACAAACAGATAAACTGGACTCTTCAAAATTAGAAACTTCTTCTCTTCAAAAGAGACTCCTAGGCCAGCTCATGGTGTGGTGGCTGAGGCTGCTGGCTTCCGTGTGTATGACTATTCCGTGTGGTCTGAGTTCTGACCCATCAGCTTGAAAACCATGTTGGGCACATGTATGAGTGCCCACAATCCTACAGAGAGAGAAATGAAGGAAAAGGGATTGCAGCATGACCTTCCCACATGGGGGGAGCTTGCTTTCTCTCACATGCACGTGCATGCACTTTCTGTCTCTTCCCAATAAGTACATGTGCCCTCTGGCAAATTAAACCAAAAAAAGGGATAATTTTAGAAAAAAGTCAAACCATAAACTGCAAAAATGAATCACAGTCAAAAAAAAAAAAAAAAGCTGATAAGGAATTGTATTCACAATATATGTATTTTAAAAACCTCTACAAATTAAACAAATTAGATTATAAATGACCTAATTTTTTCAATGGCAAAGTTGTAAAGAGAGTTCACTGAAGAAGATATGCAGATGGCAAACAAGCACACAGAAACATGCTCAACACTAGGTTAATGCACATTAAAAAGCCACGAGATGCATGGAACACACTCATTAGAATGACTAAAATCTGGGGAAAAGAAAAATTATAATAATAAGTGTAATGGAACTCTCATACACTGCTGATAGAAAGTGGCTTAAACACTGTGGAGCACAATTTAGTGGTTTCATAATGAAAGATTGTAAAGGCACACTTGTAGGTGATGGATATGTTAACTATCTTGATGACTGCAATGGTCTCATGTGAATATATATGTCAAGACTTAACAAATGAAGGCTCAGCAGGTGGCATGGAGAAAGAAAAAGAAAGAAAGGAAGGAAGGAAGGAAGGAAGGAAGGAAGGAAGGAAGGAAGGAAGGAAGGAAGGAAACTTATCAAGAGTACACTTTTTTTATTTTTTAAGAGAGATTTTTGTTATAGGGCATGTGCACTTGCTGGAGAGACAGAGACAGAAAGTGAGAATTCACAACTCAGTGGGAATGGCCACACTGCAATCCCTTAACCTTCATTCTCTTCTAGGGATTTTGGGCACACACACACATGCATCCAATGGGTTTTTTAAGCAGCCTGGTCTGGGACTCTAACCAACCTCAGTCTATTATGTGGGAGTCCAGCAACTTAACCATTACACCATCTGCTGATCCCACCGAATGTACACTCTGTGTGTGTGCAGTTTATCATATGTCAATTCTAACTTGCTAAAATTATTGAAAATATAAAGCTCTGTTGCTGGAACAAACATGGAAGACAGTGGCTGGAACACAGATAAAGAAAGATAATATAAATCATGTAGGTAAAGCTGGAGGATTGAGATCATTAACCTTACAGCAAAGAGAAGTGATAGGTTTTCAACAAGGGGGTAACATGATCAGATCTGACTTTGTTTTTTTTTTTGGGAGGGATGGTTTTTGAAATAGGGTGTTTAGGCTCACTGGAGTGACAGCAAGAGAGACAGAGGGAAAGTGAGAAATCACCATCCAGGGGGGATGGCCATGCCACCATCCCCTCTCCTCCACTGTCCTCTTGGGATTTTGGGCATGCACACACATGTACTGGTGAGAGTTTCAAGCTGCCAGATCTGGGACTGAAACCAGGGTCTGTTATGTGTGTCACTTTGTCCCATGCAGCACCTTAACTACCCGGCCACAAGCATACTTCTGTGGTGAGCAGCACAATAATATCTAGGGCCCTATTTGCAATGTGTGCATCAATTGCAACGATCTGCATAAAAAGGCCTTAGATTTGTGCAGTGGTCCTCCCTTCAGACTCGGTTCCAAGTGTCACAGAATTCTCATAATTAGAGTGAGGCAACACACAATCCTCTGAGGCAGCTTCTGATGGTGTGAAGACTTCAAGATCATCCATATAATTTATTTGGATTGGATCCTCGAAACAAATAACACTATTTCAAAATGTCCCTAAAGAATTTATAGTATACCAAATAAAGAGATCATTAATAAATCACAGATAGCTAATTATCTTTGTGCAGAACAAAATAATACCCAAATGACAGTAACTGAGCCTTGAAATAAAATTATGAGTAAATTATTTGTAAAAATGTTCAAAAGAAATGATAAATTTAATAGTGGGAAGAATAAATCAAAAGTTATGCCCAAATTAGCTACATTTGTCTCAAATTATGATTTAAAGAAAAGTAGTCATTAAGGAATTGTGAGGTCATCAGAATACATAATTTGAGGCTCAGCTAAGATGGGATGCTAAGATGCTACTTTCTGCAGGCTGGAACCATGTGAGAGGCCAGAGATCGACTCTAGGCCCAACCTAAATACTAAGCACAGTGTTGTGTGATGGCAGTTTTAGCAAATTAGGGAAACTGAGGAAGCTCAAGCGTGACCTGGAAAACAGTGAGATAATGTCTGAAAAAAGAACTGGGCATGGTTGCTTACCTATAGTCTCAGCTGAGAGGCTGAGGCAGGAGGGTAGGGACAACAAAACCTTGTCTTAAAAAAAAAAAGAATACATAATCTGAGGGTAAAATATTTCCATTCAAGTTGATGTGAATAAAATTACACTACCTAGCAAGATATAAAAAAGGTAATGAATGAAAAGCATTATGAGATAGAGCAACTAACATTTAGATCATTTTGGAAATCTGTAACAAACTGTCTAGGTAACCACCCAGTTGAATCGTTTTTAAAACTAATTTATTACTTGTTTTTAATTTCTTTTATACATTCAATCTTAATCTCAATATACTCATTTTTCTGGGTCAGCATGTGGTGTGGAGGTTAAAGAGCTGAATCCCACAGGGCCAACTACAGTTGAGTCCTACACTGAAAGCCTTAAAATGCACACTAGGTACATATGCGTGCATGCCCAAAATCCCCAGGAGAGAGAGGAGAAGGGATTGTGATGTAGCCGTCCCTCCAATGTGTAATTTCTCAGTATTCATCTCTTTCTCTCTGTCTCTCTCCAGTGAGCACATGTACTCTACAGCTAACTAAATAAATGAACAAAAAAAAATGCTTCATTTTCAGTGTGAACATGTCCATTTGTCTGCTTCATCATGGTCATAAAAGGATGCAACATAAAGATATTAAAATAATTTCAGCAATATATGCCTACATTATTATCAGTCTATTAACAACTTATAACTCAATATTTTAAGATTTTATAAGCGATACAATGTCCACTCAAAATATCTTATGTTCAACTTTTTTTTTTTTTTAACTGGGAGCAAGGTATGTTTCTTTTTTTTTTTTTTTTTAGGTTCAGGACTTAAACCATAGTTGATCATGTGGGAGTCTAGTGCCTCAACTACCATGCCACTTGCTGGCCGGCCCCAAGCAATACACACACACACACACACACACACACACACACACATATATGTGTATATATATATATATATATATATATATATATATATATATATATATATATAATGTTAAACTAGAGTCAACCTTTACCCATACTCAAGTATTAGTTTGAATTTTGATACTTGTCTCTCTTTATGGCTGACATAATCTTTCTTCTTTACACTCCTGTTTCCCAATGTATTTATTCAGTTTACACTATTTATTTGTATATTTGAGTTCAATTTCTTTCATTTGTCACTGTGTTTGGCTTAGGTCTCTTTTTACTTGATTTAAAGCCAAAGTCTGTTCTCTGAGAGCTTCTCTTGTGTGAAGGAGCTCAATTTGCAAGCTATTGAACTTTCTTTCAGCTTCAGAAAGTTTTCAAGAGAGATGCTCATTCTTTCAGGTTTGATGCATCTTCCCCTGTAAACAAAACCACTCATCTCTTGCTCTCTCAAAAGCAAGTTTTAGGTCTCTTTTTGATGTCTGATTTTGATCACTATCTTGTATAGCAGTAGCCAGTCTAGCACGGTATGACTTAACTTCAGATTCCAGTATTTCCTTGTTTATTTTTTCACTCTCCAGTTTAGAATTTAGCATTGTATTTGCAATTGACAGAACAACAAGCTGTCTACTATATATAGGGCTTTTGTTTGTCCTATTGTTGCCTCATTCTGTTTTATTGTCTTTTGAAGGTCATAATTCTTTTCCTGTACAATTTGAATGTTCTCAACGTATTTATTTTCCTTTTCTTGGCTATGATTTTTTATTGTTTTCATTTTCAGTCTTAGTGTAGCAATTTCATTCTCCAACTTGTGATTGCAATCCAGTAGATCTGTTTCTCTGTCACGGCTATCAGAATTCTAAGTAAAACAAAGGAGACTTTCTGGCTAGTACTCAGTAAAATGACATATTAAAATTTCTTCTGAAATTAAAAAACAATCTGTATGCTTATACAGTCTAAGTGTTACAATAGTGTATATTTATTTGAACAAAAATTGGGACATAAAACTCAAGCCTTATAAAAACATAAATTCCCCAAAGTTCAAAAATGTAATTGAAGACAATGATGCTCTGAACATAAAAAAGAAACCATGAGAAAATGTTTAAATATCTCAACAAAACCAAAGCCAGCAAGTGGCATAAATGTGAAATAGGCTGGACCCCACATAGTCAATTCCATGATTCAAGTCCAGGGACTGGTGGATTGAAAATCACACAGGATATGTGTGTGGGCATGCCCAAGATCTCAGGAGAATGGAGGATAAGGGATTGCAGCATGGCTACCTTCCCCTTCATTGTCTCTCTCCAGTGAGAGCAAAAACCTTAAAAAAGAAAAAAAAAGAAAGAAAGAAAGAAAGAAAGAAAGAAAGAAAGAAAGAAAAGAGAGAAAGAAGAGAAAAGAAAAGGAAAAAGAAAAGAAAGAAAAGAAAAGAAAAAAAGGCAAGAACTATTAAAGGGAAGCAGCCTTGGCCAGCAAGTGGCTTGGTGGTTAAGGCGCTGGACATGGCCAACCGCAATTTGAGTCCGAGACCCAGAAGTTGCTTTATCACTTTTTCTCTCTCTCTCACTCTCTGGTGAGCTCACATGCCCCATATCAAATTAAAATATTAATAAATTAAATTAAGTAAACAAATCTTTTTTAAAAAGGAGGGAGACCATCTAAGCACAAGAACCTTTATCCCACATGACTTAACTCTAATTTTAATTGCATAAATAACAGCTAAATTTGTGTAAGAGCAAAATAGTTCTTAAATACAAGTAAATGTAGTCTGATGAAATAAATTTATTTTACAAAACATTTAGCTAGATTTATTAGACGTTAAAAGCTATTTAGCTCATATTTTAACATAAAAATGCCTAAAGTGGGCCAGCAGGTGGAGTGGTGGTTAAAGTCTTCAATCTTATATGGCCAATCAAGTGGTCTGACTCCCAGACTAGTAGCTTGTACATGATGGTTGTGTGTGTATGCATGCCCCAAATCCCAAGAGGACAGGGCTGCAGCATAGCCATTCCCCTGGGAGGTGATTTCTCACTTTCCCTGTCTCTTGTGTGTCTCTCTTTTTCTCTCCCGTGAGTGCAAACATTCTATAGCAAAAATCTAAAAACAAAAAAGGCTAAATTAACATGTATGTTACTGACTAAACCAACTCACCTGGCATCCCTTCACTGAGAAAACATACTGAGATGCCAAGCTTCACAATAAATTACTCCAGCTAGGAATGTTTTTAGGACGGAATAACATTTTTGGTTTGTTTTAGTAATGTTGAAATTAAGTTACAAATATAAAATTTTTACCAAAGACTAATTTACCTGATTGAAATGATTACTTGTGGCCTTCAGTTCTACATTCAGTGTCTTCAGAGCGAGCTGAAGTTGTTTCATTTCAACTTCTTCATTGTACTGGTCTTTTTCTTTTAATTGTTCCCTAATTGTTTAGAAATAAAATTTTATCTTAAGTATTATAGGTAATCCTAAAGATGATCTACCATGTAAGATAGAACCTCGTATACGTCTCTCACACAATATATAACAGTAGATTGGCATCATTTACAACTAGGCTCAGGAGTCTAATGAACTGTTATCCTATGATTTTTATTTATTTATTTTAGTTTTGTAAAACTTTTCATGAATCTTGTTGATCACTACGTATTTTATAAAGAATTCTTAAATTCCTTGTGGAACAAGACAGGATCCAAGCAACAAAGTAATAGTGAGTTATCGGAAAAGTCATAATGCATTCTTCTGTTTTTCTATGCAAACATGGGTAATGCCTTTTCTGACAGCCCAATACATGCTTTCAACACAGAAATTTGAATTTTATGCATGAATGAGAGAGGCTGAGTAAACTTATCAGTAATCACATTCCATTTTTCTTTATATTCCATGCATGTTAAGAACAAAACTGTATAATTTGTTTTTAATATTCTGGGTTGATAAAAAATGTCCATTTTTGGTAGAGTCATAAATTAATATAAACTTTTCTTTCTAAAATAACTTTATTTTTTCCATGAGCATAAAAGAGAGATACAGCACACTTTGAACAAGTTCCCAGCACCTCAATCTGCTCTTAGTCCTGGTCACCCCCACCTTGTGAGCACGTATGAACCAGTGTACTCAAGGAGGTCTGTGGATGTGAATCCAAAACCTCCCCACATGAGTCAGCCTCTCAGAGCATTGTATTATACCACTGTGCCATCACCTGGCCCTAGTATTAATTTTCTTGAGAGAGGACAATTTAGAAATAGTCATCAAAGACTTTTCTAAAGTTCCTACTTTAACCAAATCATCTAAATTGAAGAATTTATTCTAAGTGAACAATGAGAAAATTAGAAAAAGACTTACATAAAAGAAGGCCCTACCTCATTAGTTATAATACAAATAAAATTTCAACATTTGATTTGTTATGTAAAAGAGATTTCTAAATTGTGAACTTCTACTGGGTTGCTGGAAATGTCATGACGTTATGTTGGTTTGCTAGGTTTACCTAGCAAGAAATATCCTGTAATATTTATTTCCATACATTTCATGTATAGAAAGCACCAGTTTAAATAAGATGATCAAACATCCCCACCATCTTTTTGTTCAGCCTAAAAGTTAATTTCTTATCACTTTCCATGTCATACCCTTAAAGCCAAGAAAGGACTAAATTGGAATGGTGATAAATACTGCCAGGGAAAATTCAGTTCCTCCTCTATCACATTTATATCTCTCAAGTGAAACACAGATAAGTAACAAAATACAAAAGGTCTACTGCATTCTCCAAGCAGAATAGCTTCTGCCTACTAGAGGATTAACACACAGGGATAAGGAGGCCAAGGACAGGGTTCAGTGCCCTATCAGGGAAGGCCAGGTTGGCTAGCAAGGTCATATTCCACATTTCTACTACAAAGCAACTGTCACAAACAGCACTAGTAAAGCAAAGATGTCTCAGAGTGAGTATGGCTCAGGGAGCCCATTAAACACCACTAAAAACTAACAAATGAGGCTCCACTGAGGCTTAACTTCATATAAGAAAGTCAGCACCTTTGCTCCTTTACCAGTGGCAAGTCCTATTATTAGCATGCCCTTTTCAGGCATAAAGGGATAATGGTATTTCCAGGTTCATGCACAGGTAAGTATTAACTATTTAGATTGGTATTTTTATATTACAGATCAAAAGACACTCCCCAAAGAAAATCAATTTCTTCATGACTGCAATATAGTATATAAAAAGCTGGAATGATGTTTAATTCAAATACAAAAACTCATATAAAAAAATACTACTTTTCCTTCTTAGGTTCATAGAGTTGATTCTACCACACAAGTATTCTTGACTGTAATTATACCACTAGAGTAAAATACTAATAAAATACTTCAGTTAGCACCCTGAGGTTCTGCCTCCTGACAACTGCATTAAAATTGCAGCATTTCAGCAGAGCTGAGAAATCCCATTCTTCTTTCTTTCTTTTTTTTTTTTTTTTTTTTTTTTTAGAGGCTTTTGCTATAGGGCGCGTGCACTCACCAGACAGACAGAGAGAGACATAGAGACAGAAAGCAGGAAATCACCCCCCAGGGGGGATGGCCATGCCACAATCCCTTCTCCTCCATTCTCCTCCCGGGATCCTGGGCACGCACGCACATGCGCCCAGCGTGAGTTTAAGCCACCGGGTCCAGGACGCGAACCGCGGTCAACTACGTGGAGTCCAGCGACATAGCCATTACACTAACTGCTGGTCCCAAGAGAAATCCCATTCTTAAAGCATGATTTCCTTCTTGCTTTTGTGTTCCACAGTGACTATGAAAGGAAGGCATCTGGTCAGTAAATGGCTGGGTTACCCACTGCCAATTTGGAATGTCACTGAAAGTTGATTTTCCTCTTAACTCCACTGTTAGCCCATTTGAAGTGAAGCCACAAGGTTCAGTATTGCACGGATTTTCATTATAAGCACCACCCTACACTGCTTTGTAACCTGGATCATATTTTTCTTTTCTTTTCTTTTTTTTTTTTTTTTTTTTTTTGAGAGATTTTTGCTATAAGGCACATGTTCTTACCAGAAAGACAGAGAGACAGAAAGTGAAAAATCACCCTCCAGGGGGGATGGCCATGTTGCAGTCCCTTCTCTTCATTCTCTTCTTGGGATCTTGGGCACACATGCACATGCACCTGGTGTGGGTTTAAGCCACCGGGCCTGGGAGTCAAACTGCAGTGAATTACATGGGAGTCCAGTGACATAGCCATTATGCCAGCTACTGGTCTCCATATTTTTCTTTCTTAACATCTATCTTCTTTGCATCCTCTTGGGCAAACTGCAGGTCGAACATGTACTGCATGTCTTGGAGGTCTGTGTTTCATTCAATGCCTTTCAATTGATCTTGTAAGTCCTTCAGCTTAATGTGGTAATGAACTTGGCCCTGGGCTCCAGGAAACTGAGCACATCACATAATGGATGATGGCATCACATAGCAGAGAGTTTCTGTGTCTGGAATCTTATGGGGTTTAAGCCCAAATTCCAAGTTCTTAACTTTTACTTTAAAAACAACTTTACTAAAACTTTCATAAATATATTTTCCATTATACAATGCTATTCATGGCTGATATTTCTATAATTTCTGTACTAGAATACACAAAATCCATCATGAAATTCTTTATTGGAAAGATCTTTGCTGCCTGGCATCCTTTCTATCATGTTGGTGAATTCTCTGCTGTACTTCCCTGGTAATGTCTGATTATTCATGTGATTCAGTTTGACCTCCCTCAGGGCTGACAAAGACACTTCCAAAAATGGTGCCCAGGTCCAGGGTAATGATGCCTTTGTAAGGAGCCATGAGTCCTTGGTTTATTCCAATAGTCACAATGTCCAATTTGGAGGTCAAAATGTCAGGGACAGTCTGGTCAAAAGTTCAGCTTCTGAAACACCATTAAAATGGTCTACTTTTCTTTTCACTTCAAACATGTCTGCAATTTTTTCTTGCTTTTCTTTTGATTTTGCCGATTTACCAGATTTTTTCGACTCAGTGGTTTTTTCAGTTCCCCTGTTTCTGTTTTTGTTTTGTTTTGTTCTTGTTCTATTGTTCCTAGTTTTCTTTTCCTTCCTTTGGAGCCTCTTGTACAAGTTTTCAAGCAGGAGCTTCAGATGCCCCTTTTGCTGTCCCTGGCTGTTCATTCATAACTGCCATGTTAGCAACTTTGGACATCATTTGTTCAAATGGGAATGTATAAAAACTTGAGCTTGCTGAAAGGAATAGCTGCCAGTGTTCTCAGCTGTGGCCACACACTCAGGTCACTCCTCTGGCCAGGTAATGGGCCACTGGTCTCTGGAATGTGGCAGCACAGGCATGGTGACATGATGGTACCTGAGACCTAGACCCGATGGCTGGCAGTACCTGGATGGCAATTGGCCTAAGCTCCTACCCTGAGTCTCTGTTACCGACCAGAACATCACATTATCTTTAAGAGAGTTTTTTTTTTTTTTTCCTATAGAGCATGTGCACTAGTCAGAGAGACAGAGAAAGACACAGACATAGAAAGTGTGAAATAATCCACCAGGGGCATAGGCCATTGCACAATCCCTACTCCTCCATTCTCACCACAGGAATTTGGGCATGCACACATATGCATCCTGCATGAATTTCAAGCTGCAAGCCGGAGCCTCAAACTGCAGTCAAGTATATGCAAGTCCAGCAATATAACCATTACACCACTTGCGGGTCCCAAGAACAACATTATAATATGCATATG
This sequence comes from Tupaia tana, assembly GCA_026018925.1. Lineage (NCBI taxonomy): Eukaryota > Metazoa > Chordata > Mammalia > Scandentia > Tupaiidae > Tupaia > Tupaia tana. The sequence goes on from JAKSZU010000088.1 coordinate 788,753, forward strand.
TAAATTTACAAAAGATTGAAATTTCACACCAAAGATAATTATGTTAAGAGTTGACTATGATCACATAAAATTACCAAAACCAAAAGGAAAAACAACAATATCTATGAAACAAAGTTATATAAATAATTCTTTAAGTTAAAACTGAGCATCTAGACAAAGAAATTATCCAGACAGAAATCATTAAACAATTCTTTTCAACCTAAAGTTTAAACTACAAGAAAGAAATTGCAATTTAGGAATATGAAACAGCTTTCACTTCAATCATGGTTAACGGAAGGCAACTCTTATTTTCTTTTAAATTTGCTATTGGGTGCAGGTGCTGAAAGAGAGAACCCCCGAGGGAATGGCTACATTCCAACCCCTTCTCCATTCACTACTAGGATCTTGGGCACCCACACACACGTGCCCAGTGTGTTTCTCTAGCAGTGCGGTCTGGGACTTGAATCATGTAGTCAACCCTGTTGGTGGAATGAAGCCACCCTAACTACCATGCCACCAGCTGGCACAAAAAGCAACAGCTAAACAGAAAACATCTGGTTAATGTCACCTGAAGATTAGGAAAGGACTGACCCACAACCATGGTCATACAGCCATAAGAAAGCATTTTAACATTTTATTAATTTATTTATTTTTTTAGAGAGAAAGAGAAAAAGACAGAGAGACAGCATCCCCAATAAGGTCCTGATGCTGACTGAAACTAAATTCTAGCCTCATCCAGTCCAAGAACATGAAAATGCAAATGTCTGGCACTCAGAAATGTCTGTGGATGCAAACCTAGCACCTTCTCCTATGGACTAGACCCATGAAGCACTGTGTTGTACTGCTGTGCCACTATCCAGGCATCAGCCAGTTTTACATGATCTCAGGCAGTGACCACTTGCCTTACTTATCAACATTCCATGTAAGCCACTTTTTCAGAAAGAAAGTCTATCCGAGACAAACCCATTCTGATAAACACACCTTCTAGTGTCCACAAATTGACATCATTCTCACTGAATAACCATGCCACTACAGAGGATTTTTTTTTTTTTTTTGGAGAGGTTTTTGCCATAGGGTGCGTGTCCTCGCCATAAAGACAGAGACAGAAAGTGAGAAATCACCACCCAGGAGGCATGGCCATGCCACAATCCCTTCTCCTTTATTCGCCTCTTGGGATCTTGGGCATGCACGCACATGCGTCCGGCATGAATTTAAGCCACTGGGTCTGGGACTTGAACCACGGTTACTACATGGGAGTCCAGTGACATAGCCATTATGCCAACTGCTGGTTCCAGAAATCTAGTGCATTTTTACCACCACATCTAACCTGCTAGCTCTTAAACTGAATAAAAACTATTCAACCTGGTTGAATGTGTGTATTTAGTAAATTTATAAGTACATTTTTAAAATCTATGTATAATAGTTTAACTTTAAGTCATCTTTTATGTGTTGATCTACATTATTATATTCCACTTCTGAACAACTTTTGAATGAATACCGTATTAACATGAAAGTTTACATGAATGAAATTTTTAAGAATTATTGATAGCATATTGTAAAAATTTAAAAGATAATGTTTAAGACTTCTAATACTTAGACCTTAAAAAATTTAAATATAATAAATAAATCTATAGGATCATTTCCAACAGCATACAAACAAAATCTAGAATCATCTGTCTTAAGATAAAAAAATTAAGAAAACTTCCTAGAATCCTATGTTCTTCATTTGACTATGATCACATAAAATTACCAAAACCAAAAGGAAAAACAACAATATCTATATCTAGTATTCTCTTGCTTTTACTATTAAAAATTCTTGAAGGAGATTTCTATACTTACCTTACAGTCAGGCTTTCCTAGAAATTACTGAAACTGCTCCTTATCAAGGACACTTTTTCTTATTTGTGTCAACTTTTCAATAGAATTAACAGTCGAGTGTTCTCTTGTTTCACCTGATGACTATACTATTCTAGTGTGTTTCTAGAAAAGATAACCATTGCTTATTTATTTATTTTATTTTATTTTATGGAGAGGTTTTTGCTATAGGGCACGTGAGCTCACCAGAAAGACAGAGAGAGAGAGAGACAAAAAGACAGAAAGTGAGAAATCACCCCCCAGGGGGGATGGCCATGCCGCAATCCCTTCTCCTCCATTCTCCTCTCGGGATCTTGTGCACACGCGCACACATGCCCGGCATGAGTTTAAGCTGCCAGGTGTGGGTCTTGAACCACGGTCGACTAAATGGGAGTCCAGTGACATAGACATTATGCTAACTGCTGGTCCCATCCATTGCTATTTTTTGACAAAGGGACATCCAGAAGTTGTAGATGTTTACCTTACTCCTGGATTTATTTCACATGAACTGTTGACAACATTCATGCTGGGACCAGCAGTTAGCGTAATGGCTATGTCGCTGGACTCCCACATAGTCGACTGCGGTTCACGTCCCGGACCCCATGGCTTAAAAGTCACGCCGGGCGCATGTGTGTGCATGCCCAAGATCCCGAGAGGAGAATGGAGGAGAAGGGACTGCAGCATGGCCATCCCCCTGGGGGGTGATTTCTCACTATCTCTCTGTCTCTGTCTTTCTGGCAAGCGCACACGCCCTATAGTAAAAACCGCTCCAAAAAAAAAAAAAAAATTCATGCCTAGTCGACCATCAGAAGGTAATCTGCCTCCAACGCTCATATAGCCCTACAGTTCATCGAGGTCCATTTCTCATTTCTATTCTTCTTTGTGTCCTTCACACTCAGAGTAGTATCGCTACTAGGAAAGAAATAAAGAAAGCAAGCCTTTGGTTTCAAATAATTACAGAGAAAATAAAAACACAAAGTAACAAAAACAAATAACTAGTTTTGTTTTATTTTTTAAATCCCAACCCTTCCTCATCTTAATTTACTAATTTAAAAACAATTCCCATATGTCCACTACTTCCAAGGAGGTGTATACTCTCAGCTTCAAAATAAGGATAAATGGTACAAGTTGACACATGAGCTAATCTATGAAATGTTGTACCTATGGGAATCAGTAGTTAGCGTAATGGCTATGTCGCTGGACTCCCACGTAGTCGACCGCGGATCGCGTCCTGAACCAGTGGCTTAAAACTCATGCCAGGCACGTGTGTGTGCGTGCCCAAGATCCCAAGAGGAGAATGGAGGAGAAGGGATTGCAGCATGACCATCCCCCCTGGGGGGTGATTTCTCGCTTTCTGTCTCTATGTCTCTCTCTGTCTGCCTGGCGAGTGCACACGTCCTATAGCAAAAAACCTCTCAAAAAAAAAAAGTTGTACCTAAGCACAGAGAAGGCTTTATATTAAAAAGATAATATATAGAAGAACTCTCAAGTCAAAAAGCAAGAAAAACCTCTCTACTTAGCAAAGGGTGAGCACAAAATTAGACACAGAGCATGCAGGTGTTTCCATAGACCTTGAAAAAAACGTATAATATACAGGAAAGCTAGTACTGGAGATGAACACCACATTCAGGGCAATGTTATTTGAAAATAAGGAGCTCACCCCCTACCAGAAATGACTGTTAAGTCTTGTCATGAGATTAGTGCTATCACTTTTTGTATTATTTACATATATAATAAAGTTTCATTTTAATAGGTTTTTCTTTTGGAGAGGTTTTTGCTATAGGGTGCATGTATTCGCCAGAAAGAACAGAAATACACAAAGTGAGAAATCAACCCCCAGGGGGGGTGGGCACCCCCAAAACTCTTCTCCTCCATTCTCCTTCAGGATCTTGGGCATACACGCACACACATCCGGCATGAGTTTAAGCCACCAAGTTTGGGACTCAAACCTCACTCAACTACATGAGAGTCCAGTGACATAGCCATTACACCAACTGCTGGTTCCAAGAAAGTTTTTTTTTTTTTTTTAACATATTGTGAGGGACATATAACATGAAAGAAGAAACTAGGGAAATACTGAGGGTTAGGGGGACCTTATTGTTAAAATACCCAGCTGTCACTTTATATAGTTCAAAATCCAAAAGTCTTGTAGTTACGATTTTGTTTAAAAATAAAATTGCTGGGGACCAGCAGATGGTGTCATGACTACATCGCTGGACTCCCATGAAGTTGACCAAAGTTTGAATCCCGGACCTGGTGGCTTAAAATAAAGTAAATAAATAAACTGCTAGACAAGTTTTGCTTATATTTAGCCTAGTACCTAATTCTAATATAAATAAAGAACTGTCATTACTTTTTATGAAACAGCGTAAGTAAGAGCTTCGTATTTTCTTTAAGGGAAAAAATTTTTTGAGAGGTTTTTGCTATAGGGTGCGTGCACTCGCCAGAAAGACGGCGACAGACAGAGAGACAGAAAGCGAGAAATCAACCCCCCAGGGGGATGGCCATGCTGCAATCCCTTCTCCTCCATTCTCCTCTTGGGATCTTGGGCACACACACACTCACCCAGCATGAGGTTTAAGCCACTGGGTCCGAGACTTGAACCGCAGTCGACTACATGGGAGTTCAGTGACAGAGCCATTACACGAACTGCTGGTCCCTCTTCAGAAAAACAATATATCTGAGACAAACTCACTCTGGTAAACATACATCCGAGTCAACCAATGGGCAACACTCACTAAATAACCTGGCACCACTGAGGATGACAAACCACTTGTGGCTCTGGAGATCTGCTGGTCCTGAATCTCCAATCTCCCCAGAACTCTATGTAAGATTAGCAGGCTGATAAGTTAGAAGAGACTGTGCCTGACCATCCAAGCACTGGCTACCACAAGAGAAAGCAATAAATTCCAATGTTCTTTATTTCCATTATGGAAAAGCTCATAATCCTTTGACATCAACTTTTTCAGTCCATTTATTTACTATACCCTTGTTTTTCTTATTAAAATAACAATGAAGTTTGTCTTTTCTCTGATCCATTTCACCATAAGTACCAATGGAAAAAACATACTGAGTAAGAGGGAAATTTTTAATATAGAGAACATAACCTTTACAAATAGCCAAGAGGCCAGCAGGTGGTGCGGAGGTTAGTGTGCTGAATCCCAAATGGCCTACTTCGGTTTGAGTCCCAGACTTGTAGGTTTGAAAATCATGCCAGGTATATGTGTGTGTGTGGTGTGTGTGTGTGTGTGTGTGTGTGTGCTCCAAATCCAAAGCCAAGAAAGGACTGCAGTTTGGCCATCCCTCCACCTGCCCCAGGCAGGTCTTCACATTCACTGTATCTCTCTTGTTCAGTTTTTCTCTGGTGAGTGCATGTGCTTTATAGAAAAAAAAAAAAAAAAAAAAAAAAAAAAAAAAAAGAAGAAGAGAAAAAAGAAAAAAATATGCAGAAAGAATAAAAATTTAGAAATAAAAATACTATATAAAGGCCATTGTGGAAAGCTGCTTTCAGTAATCTAGAGATTATTTGTTCATAAAGAAATGAATCAAAAGATGCATTCTCTTGTTCAATAGTTATTTCATACATTCAATAAATATTTATCAAATGCATAATATGTGTTAATGACATTACTGCTGCAGGGAGACACGGTTTTTCATACTTGAGATCTTGATAACTGGAAAGTAATAATCTATGACAGTTTGCCTATAGTTTACATTTGTATTGGACATAAACAGTATCACTTCTCTTCACCAGAGTCTAAATAACTATTGGGTAGATAAAACTGATATTTTAGAGTATCTCAGGAAATCATAGCTATTCACAATGATAAGGTCAAAGGTACTGTAAAAATAGGCTCATCGAGGAGGACTCTAATTTTATTCAATGTTGGGGCCAGCAGGGGTTGGGGAGGTTAAGACTCTGGATTCCATCACTACAAAGCATGCAATTCAAGTGCCAGTACTGGCTCCTTGAAGAACATGCTGGGTAAGTGTATGTGTATGCCAACAATACTGAGAAGAGATTGTAGAAGATGAAATTGTGTTATGGTTATTGCCCCCAAAGATGTCTTCTCACACCCACCCTTCACATTCCACTCTCTCTGACAAGCACACACTCCCCTTAAGTAGAGAAACACAAAATAAAAAAATTCTATTCAAGGACATGGATCCTGAACTTCAGCTGTAAAATACTGCTTTCAGAGACTTAAAATGAAGATTTTCTGTTGAGACTTCTTCCTCACTTATTTCTGCTGGGTAGTGTTACCTCTTTCTCTCCATTTCTCTGTCTCTCTGTGTCTCCCTGAGTCTTTAATTTTTTTAAATTTCTTTAAGGTAAAGTATTCTCTGGGCTCTCAAGCCCCTTTATTGTGTTAATAGGTGCCTCTCCCCATTCTGTTTTAAAAAGGCATAAACCCAGGCCCATCTCCACATGGATCCTGAACTTCAGCCATGAAACATTGCTTTCGTGCAGTGCTTGCATGCTGCATGGTTTTCAATTTTTGCTTTTTAAAATTAAAATCTATAGTTTTTTAAATCCTTTTTTCTTTTTCTTTTGTATTTTCTTCTTTCCTTTTTTCTAATTCTTTTTTTTTTTTAACTTTATCTTTACTCATTGGCTTTTCAGCTACACAGTAAATGTCTAGACAGGTCCAAATGAACAGGATCTAAACATCTGAATACAATTAGAGTCAGAATATTCTTCTATTCCCACTGATTCTGATGCACAAAGAGAGAGAATGTAATGGAAGAGAGATCGCAAATCACCTCCACCTGCATGCCTCTGAATGCTCAGATTGAACTTCAAGAATTAGAAGAAACGCACCATCCACTAGATGATTAGAAATCACTGCAGGGTCACAAGAAATATGGAAAAACAAGAAAATACCTCTCCACCAAGGAAATATAATAACATTTATTCATCCTCAGACAGTATGATGAAATTCATGGAAATGTCAGATAAAGAATTTAGAATTTTTATGGTGATGAAGCTCAGAGAGGTAGAAGAGAAGAGAGACAATGAACAGCCAGCCAAAGTGGCAAGAGAAAGGAGCTGATGAGCTTCAGGAGGTGAGGAAATTCTTACAAGATCTCAAAGAGAAAATTCACACTATAAAAAAGAATCAATTGGACCTGTTAGGGATGAAGACTATAATAAAGGAAGTAAAAACCTCCCTGGAAAGTATTAAGAGCAGACTAGATCATATCAAAAATCAAATCTCAGATGTAGAAGATAGAATTGCTGGCCTAGGAAAATCAACCATGAAAACTGAGAAAATTGCCCCAAAATTGAGAATACTATACAAGAAATACTAGATACCATCAAATATCCAACATCCAGATAATTGATATTACACAAGGGGAAGAGACCCATAAGAGCATTGACAATTGGGAACCAGCAGTTAGCGTAATGGCTATGTCGCTGGACTCCCACGTAGTCGACCGCGGTTCGTGTCCCGGACCCAGTGGCTTAAAACTCACGCCAGGCGCGTGTGCGTGTGTGCGTGCGTGCCCAAGATCCTGAGAGGAGAATGGAGGAGAAGGGATTGCGGCGTGACCATCCCCCCGGGGGGTGATTTCTCGCTTTCTGTCTCTATGTCTCTCTCTGTCTGTCTGGCGAGTGCACGCGCCCTATAGTGAAAACCTCTCTCAAAAAAAAAATAAAATAAAATAAAAAAGAGCATTGACAATCTATTTTGTGAAATTCTGGAAGAAAACTTTCCAAATCTATGGAAGCATTCAAATATCCAGTCCCAAGAAATACAAAGAACCCCCAATAGAATCAACCCAAGAAGATCTTCTCCAAGAAACATTATAGCCAGACTGAGCAAAACCACAAAGACAAGATCTAAGATTGGCAAGACAGAAACGTCAAGTTACCTACAAAGGTATCCCATCAGGCTGACAGTGGATCTCTCATCAGAAACAATGCGAGTGGGACCAGCATTTAGCATAATGGCTATGTCGCTGAACTCCCATGTAGCCGACAGTGGTTCGAGTCCCAGACCTGGTGGCTTAAACTCACACCAGGTACATGTGTGTGCGTGCCCAAGATCCTGAGAGGGAGAATGGAGGAGAAGGGATTGCTGTGTGGCCATCCCCCAGGGGGTGATTTTGCACTTTCTCTCTGTCTCTCTCTGTCTTTCTAGTGAGCACACATGCCCTATAGCAAAAAACCTCTCCCCCCATAAAAAAAAAGAAAAAGAAAAGAAACAATGTGAGAGAGGAAAGAATGAGAAAATACATTCAAAGTGTTAAGGAGAAAGCAATTGCAACCAAGGATACTATACCCAGCAAGTTTATCCTTTGTATGAAAAGAAAAGACAAGAACATTCTCAGATAAATGTGGAGGGCACTGCATACAGAAGCCTTCTTGAGCTACCCACCATCTTGAGCTATCCACCATCTTGGAAACCATTAGGCTTCACTTACTCACTGAGCAAACCATTTCTCAGAAATCATGTGATGAACCGTTCTCCCTGGAAGTGGTTGGGTTTCTAGGCAACGGGAGAGATCCACCACATCAATGATTGGTTCATGCTGTTCTATCTCATTTGCATTTCGGGCAACCAATTGGTGCCCACCAGCTCTATATAACTCGCTATTTTTCCTCAATAAACGGAAGAGGAGGAAGAAGAAGAAGACTTGATCAGCACCTCATATTGTGTGTGCATGTGTTTGTCCCATCTCTCACTCCCTCCCCCAGGGAACCTGTTTGACTGTCCTGCGGGCCTGGACATGTGGCACCTGAACATGGACTTGGGTACGAGGGACCCAGTGAAGAGCTCCTGAGGAAGGCTCCAGTGCAGAACAAGCGAGAAAAGCCAGTGGAAAACAGAAGGGGATGGCAGAGAATCATCACGAGCACCGAAATAAAGAGGAAGGCCGCTTCGAAAACCAGAAGGGGACGGCAGAGAATCGTCCCGAGCACTGAAATAAAGAGAAAGGCCACGGCGGAAAACAGAAGAGGACAGCATAGAATCGTCCAGAAGGGGACGGCAAAGAATCGTCCTGGTAAGCAACAAAGGTTACTTAACAAGTAATAAGGGTGATTATGGGACAAGAAATGAGTAAACATGAGTTATTTGTTCATGGGCTTACTGAAACCCTCAAGATACACGGAGTTAATATTAAGATTAAACAATTTCTTTCTTTCTTTCTTTCTTTCTTTGTTTCTTTCTTTCTTCTTTCTTTCTTTCTTTCTTTCTTTCTTTCCTCTCTTATTGGAACCTAATAGATGAGATCATTAGGTTCTGATCAACTGACCCTAAAATCGCGGCAGTTGTAGCAGAAGGAGAACAAATTATGCAAAAAAAATAAAACTCAGACAGATAGTAAAGATGCTATGGAAAATAAAATAGACCCTGGCACCAAAAAAGTAAAAGATTTAATTTCTTTGGACAGTGAGGAAAAAGTGACAGAACTTAAAGCTCATTTTGATGACCAATTAACTAATTCTGAAAAAGAAACTTTAGAAACAAAGGCTGCTGCGTATAACAATTCAAAATGGCCGCCTGAGAAAGAAACTTCAGAAACGGAGGCCACTAAGTACAACAATTCAAAATGGCCACCTTTCAAAAAATGACTGCCATCTTATGATTTGGTTGCATCTGCGCCATCTTTGGTGTGTAATCATTCTTGCCATGAAAAGGCTGCCCCACCATCTTTGGCGATGCCTGTTATT
>JAKSZU010000890.1:0-30379 GCA_026018925.1 Tupaia tana
GGGAGAAAGGAGCAGAAGGGCTTATTAACAATACAAAAGATGGAGCTGAGAGCCAGAGAGAAATTCTACCTTTAAAAAAATTGGTAAAAAGGAAAAATTACCAAAAAAAAATGAGAAGACAAGAGCAGAGAGAGACAGAGACCTCAGAGACACAGAGACAGGGATAGAGGCCAGAGGGGCTCCCTACCACACTAGCTTTGCTTGCTGGAGGCTGAATTATGAGTAGAAAATCTTCATTTCGCCTGTGCCCTGAAATATCTAGTTCCCAGTATCCATGTGGAATCTTCTCAGAGGCTCAACTCTCCTGCCTGGGAGAAAGGAGCAGAAGGGCTTATTAACAATACAAAAGATGGAGCTGAGAGCCAGAGAGAAATTCTACCTTTAAAAAAATCGTAAAAAGGAAAAATTACCAAAAAAAAAATGAGGAGACAGGAGCAGAGAAAGACAGAGACCTCAGAGACACAGAGACAGGGATAGAGGCCAGAGGGGCTCCCTACCACACTAGCTTTGCTTGCTGGAGGCTGAATTATGAGTAGAAAATCTTCATTTCGCCTGTGAGTAGAAAATCTTCATTTCGCCTGTGCCCTGAAATATCTAGTTCCCAGTATCCATGTGGAATCTTCTCAGAGGCTCAACTCTCCTGCCTGGGAGAAAGGAGCAGAAGGGCTTATTAACAATACAAAAGATGGAGCTGAGAGCCAGAGAGAAATTCTACCTTTAAAAAAATCGTAAAAAGGAAAAATTACCAAAAAAAAATGAGGAGACAGGAGCAGAGAGAGACAGAGCCCTCAGAGACACAGAGACAGGGATAGAGGCAAGAGGGGCTCCCTACCACACTAGCTTTGCTTGCTGGAGGCTGAATTATGAGTAGAAAATCTTCATTTCGCCTGTGCCCTGAAATATCTAGTTCCCAGTATCCATGTGGAATCTTCTCAGAGGCTCAACTCTCCTGCCTGGGAGAAAGGAGCAGAAGGGCTTATGAACAATACAAAAGATGGAGCTGAGAGCCAGAGAGAAATTCTACCTTAAAAAAATCGTAAAAAGGAAAAATTACCAAAAAAAATGAGGAGACAGGAGCAGAGAGAGACAGAGACCTCAGAGACACAGAGACAGGGATAGAGGCCAGAGGGGCTCCCTACCACACTAGCTTTGCTTGCTGGAGGCTGAATTATGAGTAGAAAATCTTCATTTCGCCTGTGCCCTGAAATATCTAGTTCCCAGTATCCATGTGGAATCTTCTCAGAGGCTCAACTCTCCTGCCTGGGAGAAAGGAGCAGAAGGGCTTATTAACGATACAAAAGATGGAGCTGAGAGCCAGAGAGAAATTCTACCTTTAAAAAAATCGTTAAAAAGGAAAAATTACCAAAAAAAAATGAGGAGACAGGAGCAGAGAGAGACAGAGACCTCAGAGACACAGAGACAGGGATAGAGGGTCAGAGGGGCTCCCTACCACTCTAGCTTAGCTTGCTGGAGGATGAATTATGAGTAGAAAATCTTCATTTCGCCTGTGCCCTGAAATATCTAGTTCCCAGTATCCATGTGGAATCTTCTCAGAGGCTCAACTCTCCTGCCTGGGAAAAAGGAGCAGAAGGGCTTATTAACAATACAAAAGATGGAGCTGAGAGCCAGAGAGAAATTCTACCTTTAAAAAAATCGTAAACAGGAAAAATTACCAAAAAAAATGAGGAGACAGGGCAGAAGAGAGACAGAGACCTCAGAGACACAGAGACAGGGATAGAGGCCAGAGGGGCTCCCTACCACACTAGCTTTGCTTGCTGGAGGCTGAATTATGAGTAGAAAATCTTCATTTCGCCTTGTGCCCTGAAATATCTAGTTCCCAGTATCCATGTGGAATCTTCTCAGAGGCTCAACTCTCCTGCCTGGGAGAAAGGAGCAGAAGGGCTTATTAACAATACAAAAGATGGAGCTGAGAGCCAGAGAGAAATTCTACCTTTAAAAAAATCGTAAAAAGGAAAAATTACCAAAAAAAAATGAGGAGACAGGAGCAGAGAGAGACAGAGACCTCAGAGACACAGAGACAGGGATAGAGGTCAGAGGGGCTCCCTACCACACTAGCTTTGCTTGCTGGAGGCTGAATTATGAGTAGAATATCTTCATTTCGCCTGTGCCCTGAAATATCTAGTTCCCAGTATCCATGTGGAATCTTCTCAGAGGCTCAACTCTCCTGCCTGGGAGAAAGGAGCAGAAGGGCTTATTAACAATACAAAAGATGGAGCTGAGAGCCAGAGAGAAATTCTACCTTTAAAAAAATCGTAAAAGGAAAAATTACCAAAAAAAATGAGGAGACAGGAGCAGAGAGAGACAGAGACCTCAGAGACACAGAGACAGGGATAGAGGCCAGAGGGGCTCCCTACCACACTAGCTTTGCTTGCTGGAGGCTGAATTATGAGTAGAAAATCTTCATTTCGCCTGTGCCCTGAAATATCTAGTTCCCAGTATCCATGTGGAATCTTCTCAGAGGCTCAACTCTCCTGCCTGGGAGAAAGGAGCAGAAGGGCTTATTAACAATACAAAAGATGGAGCTGAGAGCCAGAGAGAAATTCTACCTTAAAAAAATCGTAAAAAGGAAAAATTACCAAAAAAAAATGAGGAGACAGGAGCAGAGAGAGACAGAGACCTCAGAGACACAGAGACAGGGATAGAGGCCAGAGGGGCTCCCTACCACACTAGCTTTGCTTGCTGGAGGCTGAATTATGAGTAGAAAATCTTCATTTCGCCTGTGCCCTGAAATATCTAGTTCCCAGTATCCATGTGGAATCTTCTCAGAGGCTCAACTCTCCTGCCTGGGAGAAAGGAGCAGAAGGGCTTATTAACAATACAAAAGATGGAGCTGAGAGCCAGAGAGAAATTCTACCTTTAAAAAAATCGTAAAAAGGAAAAATTACCAAAAAAAAATGAGGAGACAGGAGCAGAGAGAGACAGAGACCTCAGAGACACAGAGACAGGGATAGAGGCCAGAGGGGCTCCCTACCACACTAGCTTTGCTTGCTGGAGGCTGAATTATGAGTAGAAAATCTTCATTTCGCCTGTGCCCTGAAATATCTAGTTCCCAGTATCCATGTGGAATCTTCTCAGAGGCTCAATTCTCCTGCCTGGGAGAAAGGAGCAGAAGGGCTTATTAACAAAACAAAAGATGGAGCTGAGAGCCAGAGAGAAATTCTACCTTTAAAAAAAATCGTAAAAAGGAAAAATTACCAAAAAAAAATGAGGAGACAGGAGCAGAGAGAGACAGAGACCTCAGAGACACAGAGACAGGGATAGAGGCCAGAGGGGCTCCCTACCACACTAGCTTTGCTTGCTGGAGGCTGAATTATGAGTAGAAAATCTTCATTTCGCCTGTGCCCTGAAATATCTAGTTCCCAGTATCCATGTGGAATCTTCTCAGAGGCTCAACTCTCCTGCCTGGGAGAAAGGAGCAGAAGGGCTTATTAACAATACAAAAGATGGAGCTGAGAGCCAGAGAGAAATTCTACCTTTAAAAAAATCGTAAAGAGGAAAAATTACCAAAAAAATATTAGGAGACAGGAGCAGAGAGAGACAGAGACCTCAGAGACACAGAGACAGGGATAGAGGCCAGAGGGGCTCCCTACCACACTAGCTTTGCTTGCTGGAGGCTGAATTATGAGTAGAAAATCTTCATTTCGCCTGTGCCCTGAAATATCTAGTTCCCAGTATCCATGTGGAATCTTCTCAGAGGCTCAACTCTCCTGCCTGGAGAAAGGAGCAGAAGGGCTTATTAACAATACAAAAGATGGAGCTGAGAGTCAGAGAGAAATTCTACCTTTAAGAAAATCGTAAAAAGGAAAAATTACCAAAAAAAATGAGAAGACAGGAGCAGAGAGAGACAGAGACCTCAGAGACACAGAGACAGGGATAGAGGGCCAGAGGGGCTCCCTACCACACTAGCTTTGCTTGCTGGAGGCTGAATTATGAGTAGAAAATCTTCCTTTCGCCTGTGCCCTGAAATATCTAGTTCCCAGTATCCATGTGGAATCTTCTCAGAGGCTCAACTCTCCTGCCTGGGAGAAAGGAGCAGAAGGGCTTATTAACAATACAAAAGATGGAGCTGAGAGCCAGAGAGAAATTCTACCTTTAAAAAAATCGTATAAAAGGAAAAATTACAAAAAAAAAAATGAGGAGACTAGGAGCAGAGGGAGACAGAGACCTCAGAGACAAAGAGACAGGGATAGAGGCCAGAGGGGCTCCCTACCACACTAGCTTTGCTTGCTGGAGGCTGAATTATGAGTAGAAAATCTTCATTTCGCCTGTGCCCTGAAATATCTTGTTCCCAGTATCCATGTGGAATCTTCTCAGAGGCTCAAACTCTCCCTGCCTGGGAGAAAGGAGCAGAAGGGGCTTATTAACAATACAAAAGATGGGAGCTGAGAGCCAGAGAGAAATTCTACCTTTAAAAAATCGTAAAAAGGAAAAAATTACCAAAAAAAAATGAGGAGACAGGAGCAGAGAGAGACAGAGACCCTCAGAGACACAGAGACAGGGATAGAGGCCAGAGGGGCTCCCTACCACACTAGCTTTGCTTGCTGGAGGCTGAATTATGAGTAGAAAATCTTCATTTCGCCTGTGCCCTGAAATATCTAGTTCCCAGTATCCATGTGGAATCTTCTCAGAGGCTCAACTCTCCTGCCTGGGAGAAAGGAGCAGAAGGGCTTATTAACAATACAAAAGATGGAGCTGAGAGCCAGAGAGAAATTCTACCTTTAAAAAAATCGTAAAAAGGAAAATTACCAAAAAAAAAATGAGGAGACAGGAGCAGAGAGAGACAGAGACCTCAGAGACACGACACAGGGATAGAGGCCAGAGGGGCTCCCTACCACACTAGCTTTGCTTGCTGGAGGCTGAATTATGAGTAGAAAATCTTCATTTCGCATGTGCCCTGAAATATCTAGTTCCCAGTATCCATGTGGAATCTTCTCAGAGGCTCAACTCTCCTGCCTGGGAGAAAGGAGCAGAAGGGCTTATTAACAATACAAAAGATGGAGCTGAGAGCCAGAGAGAAATTCGACCTTTAAAAAAATCGTAAAAAGGAAAAATTACCAAAAAAAAATGAGGAGACAGGAAGCAGAGAGAGACAGAGACTCAGAGACACAGAGACAGGGATAGAGGCCAGAGGGGCTCCCTACCAGACTAGCTTTGCTTGCTGGAGGCTGAATTATGAGTAGAAAATCTTCCTTTCGCCTGTGCCCTGAAATATCTAGTTTCCAGTATCCATGTGGAATCTTCTCAGAGGCTCAACTCTCCTTGCCTGGGAGAAAGGAGCAGAGAAGGGCTTATTAACACATACAAAAGATGGAGCTGAGAGCCAGAGAGAAATTCTACCTTTAAAAAAATCGTAAAAAGGAAAAATTACCAAAAAAAATGAGGAGACCGGAGCAGAGGGAGACAGAGACCTCAGAGACACAGAGACAGGGATAGAGGCCAGAGGGGCTCCCTACCACACTAGCTTTGCTTGCTGGAGGCTGAATTATGAGTAGAAAATCTTCATTTCGCCTGTGCCCTGAAATATCTAGTTCCCAGTATCCATGTGGAATCTTCTCAGAGGCTCAACTCTCCTGCCTGGGAGAAAGGAGCAGAAGGGCTTATTAACAATACAAAAGATGGAGCTGAGAGCCAGAGAGAAATTCTACCTTTAAAAAAATTGTAAAAAAGGAAAAATTACCAAAAAAATATGAGGAGACAGGAGCAGAGAGAGACAGAGACCTCAGACGACACAGAGGACAGGGATAGAGGCCAGAGGGGCTCCCTACCACACTAGCTTTGCTTGCTGGAGGCTGAATTATGAGTAGAAAAATCTTCATTTCGCCTGTGCCCTGAAATATCTAGTTCCCAGTATCCATGTGGAATCTTCTCAGAGGCTCAACTCTCCTGCCTGGGAGAAAGGAGCAGAAGGGCTTATTAACAATACAAAAGATGGAGCTGAGAGCCAGAGAGAAATTCTACCTTTAAAAAAATCGTTAAAAAGGAAAAATTACCAAAAAAAATGAGGAGACAGGAGCAGAGAGAGACAGAGACCTCAGAGACACAGAGACAGGGATAGAGGCCAGAGGGGCTCCCTACCACACTAGCTTTGCTTGCTGGAGGCTGAATTATGAGTAGAAAATCTTCCTTTCGCCTGTGCCCTGAAATATCTAGTTACCAGTATCCATGTGGAATCTTCTCAGAGGCTCAACTCTCCTGCCTGGGAGAAAGGAGCAGAAGGGCTTATTAACAATACAAAAGATGGAGCTGAGAGCCAGAGAGAAATTCTACCTTTAAAAAAATCGTAAAAAGGAAAAATTACCAAAAAAAATGAGGAGACAGGAGCAGAGAGAGACAGAGACCTCAGAGACACAGAGACAGGGATAGAGGCCAGAGGGGCTCCCTACCACACTAGCTTTGCTTGCGGGAGGCTGAATTATGAGTAGAAAATCTTCATTTCGCCTGTGCCCTGAAATATCTAGTTCCCAGTATCCATGTGGAATCTTCTCAGAGGCTCAACTCTCCTGCCTGGGAGAAAGGAGCAGAAGGGCTTATTAACAATACAAAAGATGGAGCTGAGAGCCAGAGAGAAATTCTACCTTTAAAAAAATCGTAAAAAAGGAAAAATTACCAAAAAAAAATGAGGAGACAGGAGCAGAGAGAGACAGAGACCTCAGAGACACAGAGACAGGGATAGAGGCCAGAGGGGCTCCCTACCACACTAGCTTTGCTTGCTGGAGGCTGAATTATGAGTAGAAAATCTTCATTTCGCCTGTGCCCTGAAATATCTAGTTCCCAGTATCCATGTGGAATCTTCTCAGAGGCTCAAACTCTCCTGCCTGGGAGAAAGGAGCAGAAGGGCTTATTAACAATACAAAAGATGGAGCTGAGAGCCAGAGAGAAATTC
The DNA here is from genome assembly GCA_026018925.1 of Tupaia tana. Lineage (NCBI taxonomy): Eukaryota > Metazoa > Chordata > Mammalia > Scandentia > Tupaiidae > Tupaia > Tupaia tana. The sequence continues at coordinate 6,905 of JAKSZU010000890.1, forward strand.
TACCTTTAAAAAAATCGTTAAAAAGGAAAAAATTACCAAAAAAAAATGAGGAGACAGGAGCAGAGAGAGACAGAGACCTCAGAGACACAGAGACAGGGATAGAGGCCAGAGGGGCTCCCTACCACACTAGCTTTGCTTGCTGGAGGCTGAATTATGAGTAGAAAATCTTCATTTCGCCTGTGCCCTGAAATATCTAGTTCCCAGTATCCATGTGGAATCTTCTCAGAGGCTCAACTCTCCTGCCTGGGAGAAAGGAGCAGAAGGGCTTATTAACAATACAAAAGATGGAGCTGAGAGCCAGAGAGAAATTCTACCTTTAAAAAAATCGTAAAAAGGAAAAATTACCAAAAAAAATGAGGAGACAGGAGCAGAGAGAGACAGAGACCTCAGAGACACAGAGACAGGGATAGAGGCCAGAGGGGCTCCCTACCACACTAGCTTTGCTTGCTGGAGGCTGAATTATGAGTAGAAAATCTTCCTGTCGCCTGTGCCCTGAAATATCTAGTTCCCAGTATCCATGTGGAAAAAATCTTCTCAGAGGCTCAACTCTCCTGCCTGGGAGAAAGGAGCAGAAGGGCTTATTAACCAATACAAAAGATGGAGCTGAGAGCCAGAGAGAAATTCTACCTTTAAAAAAATCGTTAAAAAGGAAAAATTACCAAAAAAAAATGAGGAGACAGGAGCAGAGAGAGACAGAGACCTCAGAGACACAGAGACAGGGATAGAGGCCAGGGGGGCTCCCTACCAAACTAGCTTTGCTTGCTGGAGGCTGAATTATGATTAGAAAATCTTCCTTTCGCCCTGTGCCCTGAAATATCTAGTTCCCAGTATCGCATGTGGAATCTTCTCAGAGGCTTCAACTCTCCTGCCTGGGAGAAGGGAGCAGAAGGGCTTATTAACAATACAAAAGATGGAGCTGAGAGCCAGAGAGAAATTCTACCTTTAAAAAAAATCGTAAAAAGGAAAAATTACCAAAAAAAAATGAGGAGACAGGAGCAGAGAGAGACAGAGACCTCAGAGACACAGAGACAGGGATAGAGGCCAGAGGGGCTCCCTACCACACTAGCTTTGCTTGTTGGAGGCTGAATTATGAGTAGAAAATCTTCCTTTCGCCTGTGCCCTGAAATATCTAGTTCCCAGTATCCATGTGGAATCTTCTCAGAGACTCAACTCTCCTGCCTGGGAGAAAGGAGCAGAAGGGCTTATTAACAATACAAAAGATGGAGCTGAGAGCCAGAGAGAAATTCTACCTTTAAAAAAATCGTAAAAAGGAAAAATTACCAAAAAAAAATGAGGAGACAGGAGGCAGAGAGAGACAGAGACCTCAGAGACACAGAGACAGGGATAGAGGCCAGAGGGGCTCCCTACCACACTAGCTTTGCTGCTGGAGGCTGAATTATGAGTAGAAAATCTTCATTCGCCTGTGCCCTGAAATATCTAGTTCCCAGTATCCATGTGGAATCTTCTCAGAGGCTCAACTCTCCTGCCTGGGAGAAAAGGAGCAGAAGGGCTTATTAACAATACAAAAGATGGAGCTGAGAGCCAGAGAGAAATTCTACCTTTAAAAAAATCGTAAAAAGGAAAAAATTACCAAAAATTGAGGAGACAGGAGCAGAGAGAGACAGAGACCTCAGAGACACAGAGACAGGGATAGAGGCCAGAGGGGCTCCCTACCACACTAGGCTTTGCTTGCTGGAGGGTGAATTATGAGTAGAAAATCTTTCATTTCGACTGTGCCCTGAAATATCTAGTTCCCAGTATCCATGTGGAATCTTCTCAGAGGCTCAACTCTCCTGCCTGGGAGAAAGGAGCAGAAGGGCTTATTAACAATACAAAAGATGGAGCTTGAGAGCCAGAGAGAAATTCTACCTTTAAAAAAATCGTAAAAAGGAAAAATTACCAAAAATTGAGGAGACAGGAGCAGAGGAGAGACAGAGACCCTCAGAGACACAGAGACATGGATAGAGGCAGAGGGGCTCCCTACCACACTAGCTTTGCTTGCTGGAGGCTGACTTATGAGTAGGAAAATCTTCATTTCGCCTGTGCCCTGAAATATCTAGTTCCCAGTATCCATGTGGAATCTTCTCAGAGGCTCAACTCTCCTGCCTGGGAGAGAAAGGAGCAGAAGGGCTTATTAACAATACAAAAGATGGAGCTGAGAGCCAGAGAGAAATTCTACCTTTAAAAAAATCGTTCAAAAAGGAAAAATTTACCAAAAAAAATGAGGAGAAAGGAGCAGAGAGAGACAGAGACCTCAGAGACACAGAGACAGGGATAGAGGCCAGAGGGGCTCCCTACCACACTAGCTTTGCTTGCTGGAGGCTGAATAATGAGTAGAAAATCTTCATTTCGCCTGTGCCCTGAAATATCTAGTTCCCAGTATCCATGTGGAATTCTTCTCAGAGGCTCAACTCTCCTGCCTGGGAGAAAGGAGCAGAAGGGCTTATTAACAATACAAAAGATGGAGCTGAGAGCCAGAGAGAAATTCTACCTTTAAAAAAATCGTAAAAAGGAAAAATTACCAAAAAAAAATGAGGAGACAGGAGCAGATAGAGACAGAGACCTCAGAGACACAGAGACAGGGATAGAGGCCAGAGGGGCTCCCTACCACACTAGCTTTGCTTGCTGGAGGCTGAATTATGAGTAGAAAATCTTCATTTCGCCTGTGCCCTGAAATATCTTGTTCCCAGTATCCATGTGGAATCTTCTCAGGAGGCTCAACTCTCCTGCCTGGGAGAAAGGAGCAGAAGGGCTTATTAACAATACAAAAGATGGAGCTGAGAGCCAGAGAGAAATTCTACCTTTAAAAAAATCGTAAAAAAGGAAAAATTACCAAAGAAAAATGAGGAGACAGGAGCAGAGAGAGACAGAGACCTCAGAGACACAGAGACAGGGATAGAGGCCAGAGGGGCTCCCTACCACACTAGCTTTGCTTGCTGAGGGCTGAATTATGAGTAGAAAATCTTCATTTCGCCTGTGCCCTGAAATATCTAGTTCCCAGTATCCATGTGGAATCTTCTCAGAGGCTCAACTCTCCTGCCTGGGAGAAAGGAGCAGAAGGGCTTATTAACAATACAAAAGATGGAGCTGAGAGCCAGAGAGAAATTCTACCTTTAAAAAATCGAAAAAAGGAAAAATTACCAAAAAAATTGAGGAGAGAGGAGCAGAGAGAGACAGAGACCTCAGAGACACAGAGACAGGGATAGAGCCAGAGGGGCTCCCTACCACACTATCTTTGCTTGCTGGAGGGTGAATTATGAGTAGAAAATCTTCATTTCGCCTGTGCCCTGAAATATCTAGTTCCCAGTATCCATGTGGAATCTTCTCAGAGGCTCAACTCTCCTGCCTGGGAGAAAGGAGCAGAAGGGCTTATTAACAAAACAAAAGATGGAGCTGAGAGCCAGAGAGAAATTCTACCTTTAAAAAAATCGTATAAAAGGTAAAATTACCAAAAAAATATGAGGAGACAGGAGCAGAGAGAGACAGAGACCTCAGAGACACAGAGACAGGGATAGAGGCCAGAGGGGCTCCCTACCACACTAGCTTTGCTTGCTGGAGGCTGAATTATGAGTAGAAAATCTTCCTTTCGCCTGTGCCCTGAAATATCTAGTTCCCAGTATCCATGTGGAATCTTCTCAGAGGCTCAACTCTCCTGCCTGGGAGAAAGGAGCAGAAGGGCTTATTAACAATACAAAAGATGGAGCTGAGAGCCAGAGAGAAATTCTACCTTTAAAAAAATCGTAAAAAGGAAAAATTACCAAAAAATGAGGAGAAAGAGCAGAGAGAGACAGAGACCTCAGGAGACACAGAGACAGGGATAGAGGCCAGAGGGGCTCCCTACCACACTAGCTTTTGCTTACTGGAGGCTGAATTATGAGTAGAAATCTTCATTTCGCCTGTGCCCTGAAATATCTAGTTCCCAGTATCCATGTGGAATCTTCTCAGAGGCTCAACTCTCCTGCCTGGGAGAAAGGAGCAGAAGGGCTTATTAACAATACAAAAGATGGAGCTGAGAGCCAGAGAGAAAATTCTACCTTAAAAAAATCGTAAAAAGGAAAAATTACCAAAAAAAATGAGGAGACAGGAGCAGAGAGAGACAGAGACCTCAGAGACACAGAGACAGGGATAGAGGCCAGAGGGGCTCCCTACCACACTAGCTTTGCTTGCTGGAGGCTGAATTATGAGTAGAAAATCTTCATTTCGCCTGTGCCCTGAAATATCTAGTTCCCAGTATCCATGTGGAATCTTCTCAGAGGCTCAACTCTCCTGCCTGGGAGAAAGGAGCAGAAGGGCTTATTAACAATACAAAAGACGGAGCTGAGAGCCAGAGAGAAATTCTACCTTTAAAAAAAATCATAAAAAGGAAAAAATTACCAAAAAAAAATGAGGAGACAGGAGCAGAGAGAGACAGAGACCTCAGAGACACAGAGACAGGGATAGAGGCCAAGGGGGCTCCCTACCCACACTAGCTTTGCTTGCTGGAGGCTGAATTATGAGTAGAAAATCTTCCTTTCGCCTGTGCCCTGAAATATCTAGTTCCCAGTATCCATGTGGAATCTTCTCAGAGGCTCAACTCTCCTGCCTGGGAGAAAGGAGCAGAAGGGCTTATTAACAATACAAAAGATGGAGCTGAGAGCCAGAGAGAAATTCTACCTTTAAAAAAATCGTAAAAAGGAAAAATTACCAAAAAAAAATGAGGAGACAGGAGCAGAGAGAGACAGAGACCTCAGAGACACAGAGACAGGGATAGAGGCCAGAGGGGCTCCCTACCACACTAGCTTTGCTTGCTGGAGGCTGAATTATGAGTAGAAAATCTTCATTTCGCCTGTGCCCTGAAATATCTAGTTCCCAGTATCCATGTGGAATCTTCTCAGAGGCTCAACTCTCCTGCCTGGGAGAAAGGAGCAGAAGGGCTTATTAACAATACAAAAGATGGAGCTGAGAGCCAGGGAGAAATTCTACCTTTAAAAAAATCGTAAAAAGGAAAAATTACCAAAAAAAAATGAGGAGACAGGAGCAGAGAGAGACAGAGACCTCAGAGACACAGAGACAGGGATAGAGGCCAGAGGGGCTCCCTACCACACTAGCTTTGCTTGCTGGAGGCTGAATTATGAGTAGAAAATCTTCATTTCGCCTGTGCCCTGAAATATCTAGTTCCAAGTATCCATGTGGAATCTTCTCAGAGGCTCAACTCTCCTGCCTGGGAGAAAGGAGCAGAAGGGCTTATTAACAATACAAAAGATGGAGCTGAGAGCCAGAGAGAAATTCTACCTTTAAAAAAATCGTAAAAAGGAAAAATTACCAAAAAAAAATGAGGAGACAGGAGCAGAGAGAGACAGAGACCTCAGAGACACAGAGACAGGGATAGAGGCCAGAGGGGCTCCCTACCACACTAGCTTTGCTTGCTGGAGGCTGAATTATGAGTAGAAAATCTTCATTTCGCCTGTGCCCTGAAATATCTAGTTCCCAGTATCCATGTGGAATCTTCTCAGAGGCTCAACTCTCCTGCCTGGGAGAAAGGAGCAGAAGGGCTTATTAACAAAACAAAAGATGGATCTGAGAGCCAGAGAGAAATTCTACCTTTAAAAAAATCGTAAAAAGGAAAAATTACCAAAAAAAATGAGGAGACAGGAGCAGAGAGAGACAGAGACCTCAGAGACACAGAGACAGGGATAGAGGCCAGAGGGGCTCCCTACCACACTAGCTTTGCTTGCTGGAGGCTGAATTATGAGTAGAAAATCTTCATTTCGCCTGTGCCCTGAAATATCTTGTTCCCAGTATCCATGTGGAATCTTCTCAGAGGCTCAACTCTCCTGCCTGGGAGAAAGGAGCAGAAGGGCTTATTAACAATACAAAAGATGGAGCTGAGAGCCAGAGAGAAATTCTACCTTTAAAAAATCGTTAAAAGGAAAAATTACCAAAAAAAATGAGGAGACAGGAGCAGAGAGAGACAGAGACCTCAGAGACACAGAGACAGGGATAGAGGCCAGAGGGGCTCCCTACCACACTAGCTTTGCTTGCTGGAGGCTGAATTATGAGTAGAAAATCTTCATTTCGCCTGTGCCCTGAAATATCTAGTTCCCAGTATCCATGTGGAATCTTCTCAGAGGCTCAACTCTCCTGCCTGGGAGAAAGGAGCAGAAGGGCTTATTAACAATACAAAAGATGGAGCTGAGAGCCAGAGAGAAATTCTACCTTTAAAAAAATCGTAAAAAGGAAAAATTACCAAAAAAAAAATGAGGAGACAGGAGCAGAGAGAGACAGAGACCTCAGAGACACAGAGACAGGGATAGAGGCCAGAGGGGCTCCCTACCACACTAGCTTTGCTTGCTGGAGGCTGAATTATGAGTAGAAAATCTTCCTTTCGCCTGTGCCCTGAAATATCTAGTTCCCAGTATCCATGTGGAATCTTCTCAGAGGCTCAACTCTCCTGCCTGGGAGAAAGGAGCAGAAGGGCTTATTAACAATACAAAAGATGGAGCTGAGAGCCAGAGAGAAATTCTACCTTTAAAAAAATCGTAAAAAGGAAAAATTACCAAAAAAAATGAGGAGACAGGAGCAGAGAGAGACAGAGACCTCAGAGACACAGAGACAGGGATAGAGGCCAGAGGGGCTCCCTACCACACTAGCTTTGCTTGCTGGAGGCTGAATTATGAGTAGAAAATCTTCATTTCGCCTGTGCCCTGAAATATCTAGTTCCCAGTATCCATGTGGAATCTTCTCAGAGGCTCAACTCTCCTGCCTGGGAGAAAGGAGCAGAAGGGCTTATTAACAATACAAAAGATGGAGCTGAGAGCCAGAGAGAAATTCTACCTTCAAAAAAATCGTAAAAAGGAAAAATTACCAAAAAAAATATGAGGAGAGAGGAGCAGAGGGAGACAGAGACCTCAGAGACACAGAGACAGGGATAGAGGCCAGAGGGGCTCCCTACCACACTAGCTTTGCTTGCTGGAGGCTGAATATGAGTAGAAAATCTTCATTTCGCCTGTGCCCTGAAATATCTAGTTCCCAGTATCCATGTGGAATCTTCTCAGAGGCTCAACTCTCCTGCCTGGGAGAAAGGAGTAGAAGGGCTTATTAACAATACAAAAGATGGAGCTGAGAGCCAGAGAGAAATTCTACCTTTAAAAAAATCGTAAAAAGGAAAAATTACCAAAAAAAAATGAGGAGACAGGAGCAGAGAGAGACAGAGACCTCAGAGACACAGAGACAGGGATAGAGGCCAGAGGGGCTCCCTACCACACTAGCTTTGCTTGCTGGAGGCTGAATTATGAGTAGAAAATCTTCATTTCGCCTGTGCCCTGAAATATCTAGTTCCCAGTATCCATGTGGAATCTTCTCAGAGGCTCATCTCTCTTGCCTGGGAGAAAGGAGCAGAAGGGCTTATTAACAATACAAAAGATGGAGCTGAGAGCCAGAGAGAAATTCTACCTTTAAAAAAATCGTAAAAAGGAAAAATTACCAAAAAAAATGAGGAGACAGGAGCAGAGAGAGACAGAGACCTCAGAGACACAGAGACAGGGATAGAGGCCAGAGGGGCTCCCTACCACACTAGCTTTGCTTGCTGGAGGCTGAATTATGAGTAGAAAATCTTCCTTTCGCCTGTGCCCTGAAATATCTAGTTCCCAGTATCCATGTGGAATCTTCTCAGAGGCTCAACTCTCCTGCCTGGGAGAAAGGAGCAGAAGGGCTTATTAACAATACAAAAGATGGAGCTGAGAGCCAGAGAGAAATTCTACCTTTAAAAAAATCGTAAAAAGGAAAAATTAACCAAAAAAAATGAGGAGACAGGAGCAGAGAGAGACAGAGACCTCAGAGACACAGAGACAGGGATAGAGGCCAGAGGGGCTCCCTACCACACTAGCTTTGCTTGCTGGAGGCTGAATTATGAGTAGAAAATCTTCATTTCGCCTGTGCCCTGAAATATCTAGTTCCCAGAATCCATGTGGAATCTTCTCAGAGGCTCAACTCTCCTGCCTGGGGAGAAAGGAGCAGAAGGGCTTATTAACAATACAAAAGATGGAGCTGAGAGCCAGAGAGAAATTCTACCTTTAAAAAAATCGTAAAAAGGAAAAATTACCAAAAAAAAATGAGGAGACAGGAGCAGAGAGAGACAGAGACCTCAGAGACACAGAGACAGGGATAGAGGCCAGAGGGGCTCCCTACCACACTAGCTTTGCTTGCTGGAGGCTGAATTATGAGTAGAAAATCTTCATTTCGCCTGTGCCCTGAAATATCTAGTTCCCAGTATCCATGTGGAATCTTCTCAGAGGCTCAACTCTCCTGCCTGGGAGAAAGGAGCAGAAGGGCTTATTAACAATACAAAAGATGGAACTGAGAGCCAGAGAGAAATTCTACCTTTAAAAAAATCGTAAAAAGGAAAAATTACCAAAAAAAATGAGGAGACAGGAGCAGAGAGAGACAGAGACCTCAGAGACACAGAGACAGGGATAGAGGCCAGAGGGGCTCCCTACCACACTAGCTTTGCTTGCTGGAGGCTGAATTATGAGTAGAAAATCTTCATTTCGCCTGTGCCCTGAAATATCTAGTTCCCAGTATCCATGTGGAATCTTCTCAGAGGCTCAACTCTCCTGCCTGGGAGAAAGGAGCAGAAGGGCTTATTAACAATACAAAAGATGGAGCTGAGAGCCAGAGAGAAATTCTACCTTTAAAAAAATCGTAAAAAGGAAAAATTACCAAAAAAAATGAGGAGAGAGGAGCAGAGAGAGACAGAGACCTCAGAGACACAGAGACAGGGATAGAGGCCAGAGGGGCTCCCAACCACACAAGCTTTGCTTGCTGGAGGCTGAATTATGAGTAGAAAATCTTCATTTCGCCTGTGCCCTGAAATATCTAGTTCCCAGTATCCATGTGGAATCTTCTCAGAGGCTCAACTCTCCTGCCTGGGAGAAAGGAGCAGAAGGGCTTATTAACAATACAAAAGATGGAGGTGAGAGCCAGAGAGAAATTCTACCTTTAAAAAAATCGTAAAAAGGAAAAATTACCAAAAAAAAATGAGGAGACAGGAGCAGAGAGAGACAGAGACCTCAGAGACACAGAGACAGGGATAGAGGCCAGAGGGGCTCCCTACCACACTAGCTTTGCTTGCTGGAGGCTGAATTATGAGTAGAAAATCTTCATTTCGCCTGTGCCCTGAAATATCTAGTTCCCAGTATCCATGTGGAATCTTCTCAGAGGCTCAACTCTCCTGCCTGGGAGAAAGGAGCAGAAGGGCTTATTAACAATACAAAAGATGGAGCTGAGAGCCAGAGAGAAATTCTACCTTTAAAAAAATCGTAAAAAGGAAAAATTACCAAAAAAAAATGAGGAGACAGGAGCAGAGAGAGACAGAGACCTCAGAGACACAGAGACAGGGATAGAGGCCAGAGGGGCTCCCTACCACACTAGCTTTGCTTGCTGGAGGCTGAATTATGAGTAGAAAATCTTCATTTCGCCTGTGCCCTGAAATATCTAGTTCCCAGTATCCATGTGGAATCTTCTCAGAGGCTCAACTCTCCTGCCTGGGAGAAAAGGAGCAGAAGGGCCTATTAACAATACAAAAGATGGAGCTGAGAGCCAGAGAGAAATTCTACCCTTAAAAAAATCGTAAAAAGGAAAAATTACCAAAAAAAAATGAGGAGACAGGAGCAGAGAGAGACAGAGACCTCAGAGACACAGAGACAGGGATAGAGGCCAGAGGGGCTCCCTACCACACTAGCTTTGCTTGCTGGAGGCTGAATTATGAGTAGAAAATCTTCCTTTCGCCTGTGCCCTGAAATATCTAGTTCCCAGTATCCATGTGGAATCTTCTCAGAGGCTCAACTCTCCTGCCTGGGAGAAAGGAGCAGAAGGGCTTATTAACAATACAAAAGATGGAGCTGAGAGCCAGAGTGAAATTCTACCTTTAAAAAAATCGCAAGAAGGAAAAATTACCAAAAAAAATGAGGAGACAGGTGCAGAGAGAGACAGAGACCTCAGAGACACAGAGACAGGGATAGAGGCCAGAGGGGCTCCCTACCACACTAGCTTTGCTTGCTGGAGGCTGAATTATGAGTAGAAAATCTTCATTTCGCCTGTGCCCTGAAATATCTAGTTCCCAGTATCCATGTGGAATCTTCTCAGAGGCTCACTCTCCTGCCTGGGAGAAAGGAGCAGAAGGGCTTATTAACAATACAAAAGATGGAGCTGAGAGCCAGAGAGAAATTCTACCTTTAAAAAAATCGTAAAAAGGAAAAATTACCAAAAAAAAATGAGGAGACAGGAGCAGAGAGAGACAGAGACCTCAGAGACACAGAGACAGGGATAGAGGCCAGAGGGGCTCCCTACCACACTAGCTTTGCTTGCTGGAGGCTGAATTATGAGTAGAAAATCTTCATTTCGCCTGTGCCCTGAAATATCTAGTTCCCAGTATCCATGTGGAATCTTCTCAGAGGCTCAACTCTCCTGCCTGGGAGAAAGGAGCAGAAGGGCTTATTAACAATACAAAAGATGGAGCTGAGAGCCAGAGAGAAATTCTACCTTTAAAAAAATCGTAAAAAGGAAAAATTACCAAAAAAAATGAGGAGACAGGAGCAGAGAGAGACAGAGACCTCAGAGACACAGAGACAGGGATAGAGGCCAGAGGGGCTCCCTACCACACTAGCTTTGCTTGCTGGAGGCTGAATTATGAGTAGAAAATCTTCATTTCGCCTGTGCCCTGAAATATCTAGTTCCCAGTATCCATGTGGAATCTTCTCAGAGGCTCAACTCTCCTGCCTGGGAGAAAGGAGCAGAAGGGCTTATTAACAATACAAAAGATGGAGCTGAGAGCCAGAGAGAAATTCTACCTTTAAAAAAATCGTAAAAAGGAAAAATTACCAAAAAAAAATGAGGAGACAGGAGCAGAGAGAGACAGAGACCTCAGAGACACAGAGACAGGGATAGAGGCCAGAGGGGCTCCCTACCACACAAGCTTTGCTTGCTGGAGGCTGAATTATGAGTAGAAAATCTTCATTTCGCCTGTGCCCTGAAATATCTAGTTCCCAGTATCCATGTGGAATCTTCTCAGAGGCTCAACTCTCCTGCCTGGGAGAAAGGAGCAGAAGGGCTTATTAACAATACAAAAGATGGAGCTGAGAGCCAGAGAGAAATTCTACCTTTAAAAAAATCGTAAAAAGGAAAAATTACCAAAAAAAAATGAGGAGACAGGAGCAGAGAGAGACAGAGACCTCAGAGACACAGAGACAGGGATAGAGGCCAGAGGGGCTCCCTACCACACTAGCTTTGCTTGCTGGAGGCTGAATTATGAGTAGAAAATCTTCATTTCGCCTGTGCCCTGAAATATCTAGTTCCCAGTATCCATGTGGAATCTTCTCAGAGGCTCAACTCTCCTGCCTGGGAGAAAGGAGCAGAAGGGCTTATTAACAATACAAAAGATGGAGCTGAGAGCCAGAGAGAAATTCTACCTTTAAAAAAATCGTAAAAAGGAAAAATTACCAAAAAAAAATGAGGAGACAGGAGCAGAGAGAGACAGAGACCTCAGAGACACAGAGACAGGGATAGAGGCCAGAGGGGCTCCCTACCACACTAGCTTTGCTTGCTGGAGGCTGAATTATGAGTAGAAAATCTTCCTTTCGCCTGTGCCCTGAAATATCTAGTTCCCAGTATCCATGTGGAATCTTCTCAGAGGCTCAACTCTCCTGCCTGGGAGAAAGGAGCAGAAGGGCTTATTAACAATACAAAAGATGGAGCTGAGAGCCAGAGAGAAATTCTACCTTTAAAAAAATCGCAAGAAGGAAAAATTACCAAAAAAAATGAGGAGACAGGAGCAGAGAGAGACAGAGACCTCAGAGACACAGAGACAGGGATAGAGGCCAGAGGGGCTCCCTACCACACTAGCTTTGCTTGCTGGAGGCTGAATTATGAGTAGAAAATCTTCCTTTCGCCTGTGCCCTGAAATATCTAGTTCCCAGTATCCATGTGGAATCTTCTCAGAGGCTCAACTCTCCTGCCTGGGAGAAAGGAGCAGAAGGGCTTATTAACAATACAAAAGATGGAGCTGAGAGTCAGAGAGAAATTCTACCTTTAAAAAAATCGTAAAAAGGAAAAATTACCAAAAAAAAATGAGGAGACAGGAGCAGAGAGAGACAGAGACCTCAGAGACACAGAGACAGGGATAGAGGCCAGAGGGGCTCCCTACCACACTAGCTTTGCTTGCTGGAGGCTGAATTATGAGTAGAAAATCTTCCTTTCACCTGTGCCCTGAAATATCTAGTTCCCAGTATCCATGTGGAATCTTCTCAGAGGCTCAACTCTCCTGCCTGGGAGAAAGGAGCAGAAGGGCTTATTAACAATACAAAAGATGGAGCTGAGAGCCAGAGAGAAATTCTACCTTTAAAAAATCGCAAGAAGGAAAAATTACCAAAAAAAATGAGGAGACAGGAGCAGAGAGAGACAGAGACCTCAGAGACACAGAGACAGGGATAGAGGCCAGAGGGGCTCCCTACCACACTAGCTTTGCTTGCTGGAGGCTGAATTATGAGTAGAAATCTTCATTTCGCCTGTGCATTGAAATATCTAGTTCCCAGTATCCATGTGGAATCTTCTCAGAGGCTCAACTCTCCTGCCTGGGAGAAAGGAGCAGAAGGGCTTATTAACAATACAAAAGATGGAGCTGAGAGCCAGAGAGAAATTCTACCTTTAAAAAAATCGTAAAAGGGAAAAATTACCAAAAAAAAATGAGGAGACAGGAGCAGAGAGAGACAGAGACCTCAGAGACACAGAGACAGGGATAGAGGCCAGAGGGGCTCCCTACCACACTAGCTTTGCTTGCTGGAGGCTGAATTATGAGTAGAAAATCTTCCTTTCGCCTGTGCCCTGAAATATCTAGTTCCCAGTATCCATGTGGAATCTTCTCAGAGGCTCAACTCTCCTGCCTGGGAGAAAGGAGCAGAAGGGCTTATTAACAATACAAAAGATGGAGCTGAGAGCCAGAGAGAAATTCTACCTTTAAAAAATCGTAAAAAGGAAAAATTACCAAAAAAAATGAGGAGACAGGAGCAGAGAGAGACAGAGACCTCAGAGACACAGAGACAGGGATAGAGGCCAGAGGGGCTCCCTACCACACTAGCTTTGCTTGCTGGAGGCTGAATTATGAGTAGAAAATCTTCCTTTCGCCTGTGCCCTGAAATATCTAGTTCCCAGTATCCATGTGGAATCTTCTCAGAGGCTCAACTCTCCTGCCTGGGAGAAAGGAGCAGAAGGGCTTATTAACAATACAAAAGATGGAGCTGAGAGCCAGAGAGAAATTCTACCTTTAAAAAAATCGTAAAAAGGAAAAATTACCAAAAAAATGAGGAGACAGGAGCAGAGAGAGACAGAGACCTCAGAGACACAGAGACAGGGATAGAGGCCAGAGGGGCTCCCTACCACACTAGCTTTGCTTGCTGGAGGCTGAATTATGAGTAGAAAATCTTCATTTCGCCTGTGCCCTGAAATATCTAGTTCCCAGTATCCATGTGGAATCTTCTCAGAGGCTCAACTCTCCTGCCTGGGAGAAAGGAGCAGAAGGGCTTGTTAACAATACAAAAGATGGAGCTGAGAGCCAGAGAGAAATTCTACCTTTAAAAAAATCGTAAAAAGGAAAAATTACCAAAAAAAATGAGGAGACAGGAGCAGAGAGAGACAGAGACCTCAGAGACACAGAGACAGGGATAGAGGCCAGAGGGGCTCCCTACCACACTAGCTTTGCTTGCTGGAGGCTGAATTATGAGTAGAAAATCTTCCTTTCGCCTGTGCCCTGAAATATCTAGTTCCCAGTATCCATGTGGAATCTTCTCAGAGGCTCAACTCTCCTGCCTGGGAGAAAGGAGCAGAAGGGCTTATTAACAATACAAAAGATGGAGCTGAGAGCCAGAGAGAAATTCTACCTTTAAAAAAATCGTAAAAAGGAAAAATTACCAAAAAAAATGAGGAGACAGGAGCAGAGAGAGACAGATACCTCAGAGACACAGAGACAGGGATAGAGGCCAGAGGGGCTCCCTACCACACTAGCTTTGCTTGCTGGAGGCTGAATTATGAGTAGAAAATCTTCATTTCGCCTGTGCCCTGAAATATCTAGTTCCCAGTATCCATGTGGAATCTTCTCAGAGGCTCAACTCTCCTGCCTGGGAGAAAGGAGCAGAAGGGCTTATTAACAATACAAAAGATGGAGCTGAGAGCCAGAGAGAAATTCTACCTTTAAAAAAATCGTAAAAAGGAAAAATTACCAAAAAAAAAATGAGGAGACAGGAGCAGAGAGAGACAGAGACCTCAGAGACACAGAGACAGGGATAGAGGCCAGAGGGGCTCCCTACCACACAAGCTTTGCTTGCTGGAGGCTGAATTATGAGTAGAAAATCTTCATTTCGCCTGTGCCCTGAAATATCTAGTTCCCAGTATCCATGTGGAATCTTCTCAGAGGCTCAACTCTCCTGCCTGGGAGAAAGGAGCAGAAGGGCTTATTAACAATACAAAAGATGGAGCTGAGAGCCAGAGAGAAATTCTACCTTTAAAAAAATCGTAAAAAGGAAAAATTACCAAAAAAAAATGAGGAGACAAGAGCAGAGAGAGACAGAGACCTCAGAGACACAGAGACAGGGATAGAGGCCAGAGGGGCTCCCTACAACACTAGCTTTGCTTGCTGGAGGCTGAATTATGAGTAGAAAATCTTCCTTTCGCCTGTGCCCTGAAATATCTAGTTCCCAGTATCCATGTGGAATCTTCTCAGAGGCTCAACTCTCCTGCCTGGGAGAAAGGAGCAGAAGGGCTTATTAACAATACAAAAGATGGAGCTGAGAGCCAGAGAGAAATTCTACCTTTAAAAAAATCGCAAGAAGGAAAAATTACCAAAAAAAATGAGGAGACAGGAGCAGAGAGAGACAGAGACCTCAGAGACACAGAGACAGGGATAGAGGCCAGAGGGGCTCCCTACCACACTAGCTTTGCTTGCTGGAGGCTGAATTATGAGTAGAAAATCTTCATTTCGCCTGTGCCCTGAAATATCTAGTTCCCAGTATCCATGTGGAATCTTCTCAGAGGCTCAACTCTCCTGCCTGGGAGAAAGGAGCAGAAGGGCTTATTAACAATACAAAAGATGGAGCTGAGAGCCAGAGAGAAATTCTACCTTTAAAAAAATCGTAAAAAGGAAAAATTACCAAAAAAAAATGAGGAGACAGGAGCAGAGAGAGACAGAGACCTCAGAGACACAGAGACAGGGATAGAGGCCAGAGGGGCTCCCTACCACACTAGCTTTGCTTGCTGGAGGCTGAATTATGAGTAGAAAATCTTCCTTTCGCCTGTGCCCTGAAATATCTAGTTCCCAGTATCCATGTGGAATCTTCTCAGAGGCTCAACTCTCCTGCCTGGGAGAAAGGAGCAGAAGGGCTTATTAACAATACAAAAGATGGAGCTGAGAGCCAGAGAGAAATTCTACTTTAAAAAAATCGCAAGAAGGAAAAATTACCAAAAAATATGAGGAGACAGGAGCAGAGAGAGACAGAGACCTCAGAGACACAGAGACAGGGATAGAGGCCAGAGGGGCTCCCTACCACACTAGCTTTGCTTGCTGGAGGCTGAATTATGAGTAGAAAATCTTCATTTCGCCTGTGCCCTGAAATATCTAGTTCCCAGTATCCATGTGGAATCTTCTCAGAGGCTCAACTCTCCTGCCTGGGAGAAAGGAGCAGAAGGGCTTATTAACAATACAAAGATGGAGCTGAGAGCCAGAGAGAAATTCTACCTTTAAAAAAATCGTAAAAAGGAAAAATTACCAAAAAAAAATCAGGAGACAGGAGCAGAGAGAGACAGAGACCTCAGAGACACAGAGACAGGGATAGAGGCCAGAGGGGCTCCCTACCACACTAGCTTTGCTTGCTGGAGGCTGAATTATGAGTAGAAAATCTTCCTTTCGCCTGTGCCCTGAAATATCTAGTTCCCAGTATCCATGTGGAATCTTCTCAGAGGCTCAACTCTCCTGCCTGGGAGAAAGGAGCAGAAGGGCTTATTAACAATACAAAAGATGGAGCTGAGAGCAGAGAGAAATTCTACCTTTAAAAAAATCGTAAAAAGGAAAAATTACCAAAAAAAATGAGGAGACAGGAGCAGAGAGAGACAGAGACCTCAGAGACACAGAGACAGGGTTAGAGGCCAGAGGGGCTCCCTACCACACTAGCTTTGCTTGCTGGAGGCTGAATTATGAGTAGAAAATCTTCATTTCGCCTGTGCCCTGAAATATCTAGTTCCCAGTATCCATGTGGAATCTTCTCAGAGGCTCAACTCTCCTGCCTGGGAGAAAGGAGCAGAAGGGCTTATTAACAATACAAAAGATGGAGCTGAGAGCCAGAGAGAAATTCTACCTTAAAAAAATCGTAAAAAGGAAAAATTACCAAAAAAAAATCAGGAGACAGGAGCAGAGAGAGACAGAGACCTCAGAGACACAGAGACAGGGATAGAGGCCAGAAGGGGCTCCCTACCACACTAGCTTTGCTTGCTGGAGGCTGAATTATGAGTAGAAAATCTTCCTTTCGCCTGTGCCCTGAAATATCTAGTTCCCAGTATCCATGTGGAATCTTCTCAGAGGCTCAACTCTCCTGCCTGGGAGAAAGGAGCAGAAGGGCTTATTAACAATACAAAAGATGGAGCTGAGAGCCAGAGAGAAATTCTACCTTTAAAAAAATCGTAAAAAGGAAAAATTACCAAAAAAAAATGAGGAGACAGGAGCAGAGAGAGACAGAGACCTCAGAGACACAGAGACAGGGATAGAGGCCAGAGGGGCTCCCTACCACACTAGCTTTGCTTGCTGGAGGCTGAATTATGAGTAGAAAATCTTCATTTCGCCTGTGCCCTGAAATATCTAGTTCCCAGTATCCATGTGGAATCTTCTCAAAGGCTCAACTCTCCTGCCTGGGAGAAAGGAGCAGAAGGGCTTATTAACAATACAAAAGATGGAGCTGAGAGCCAGAGAGAAATTCTACCTTTAAAAAAAATCGTAAAAAGGAAAAATTACCAAAAAAAAGGAGGAGACAGGAGCAGAGAGAGACAGAGACCTCAGAGACACAGAGACAGGGATAGAGGCCAGAGGGTCTCCCTACCACACTAGCTTTGCTTACTGGAGGCTGAATTATGAGTAGAAAATCTTCCTTTCGCCTGTGCCCTGAAATATCTAGTTCCCAGTATCCATGTGGAATCTTCTCAGAGGCTCAACTCTCCTGCCTGGGAGAAAGGAGCAGAAGGGCTTATTAACAATACAAAAGATGGAGCTGAGAGCCAGAGAGAAATTCTACCTTCAAAAAAATCGTAAAAAGGAAAAATTACCAAAAAAATATGAGGAGACAGGAGCAGAGGGAGACAGAGACCTCAGAGACACAGAGACAGGGATAGAGGCCAGAGGGGCTCCCTACCACACTAGCTTTGCTTGCTGAGGCTGAATTATGAGTAGAAAATCTTCATTTCGCCTGTGCCCTGAAATATCTAGTTCCCAGTATCCATGTGGAATCTTCTCAGAGGCTCAACTCTCCTGCCTGGGAGAAAGGAGCAGAAGGGCTTATTAACAATACAAAAGATGGAGCTGAGAGCCAGAGAGAAATTCTACCTTTAAAAAAATCGTAAAAAGGAAAAATTACCAAAAAAATGAGGAGACAGGAGCAGAGAGAGACAGAGACCTCAGAGACACAGAGACAGGGATAGAGGCCAGAGGGGCTCCCTACCACACTAGCTTTGCTTGCTGGAGGCTGAATTATGAGTAGAAAATCTTCATTTCGCCTGTGCCCTGAAATATCTAGTTCCCAGTATCCATGTGGAATCTTCTCAGAGGCTCAACTCTCCTGCCTGGGAGAAAGGAGCAGAAGGGCTTATTAACAATACAAAAGATGGAGCTGAGAGCCAGAGAGAAATTCTACCTTTAAAAAAATCGTAAAAGGAAAAATTACCAAAAAAAAATGAGGAGACAGGAGCAGAGAGAGACAGAGACCTCAGAGACACAGAGACAGGGATAGAGGCCAGAGGGGCTCCCTACCACACTAGCTTTGCTTGCTGGAGGCTGAATTATGAGTAGAAAATCTTCCTTTCGCCTGTGCCCTGAAATATCTAGTTCCCCAGTATCCATGTGGAATCTTCTCAGAGGCTCAACTCTCCTGCCTGGGAGAAAGGAGCAGAAGGGCTTATTAACAATACAAAAGATGGAGCTGAGAGCCAGAGAGAAATTCTACCTTTAAAAAAATCGTAAAAAGGAAAAATTACCAAAAAATGAGGAGACAGGAGCAGAGAGAAACAGAGACCTCAGAGACACAGAGACAGGGATAGAGGCCAGAGGGACTCCCTACCACACTAGCTTTGCTTGCTGGAGCCTGAATTATGAGTAGAAATTCTTCATTTCGCCTGTGCCCTGAAATATCTAGTTCCCAGTATCCATGTGGAATCTTCTCAGAGGCTCAACTCTCCTGCCTGGGAGAAAGGAGCAGAAGGGCTTATTAACAATACAAAAGATGGAGCTGAGAGCCAGAGAGAAATTCTACCTTTAAAAAAATCGCAAGAAGGAAAAATTACAAAAAAAATGAGGAGACAGGAGCAGAGAGAGACAGAGACCTCAGAGACACAGAGACAGGGATAGAGGCCAGAGGGGCTCCCTACCACACTAGCTTTGCTTGCTGGAGGGCTGAATTATGAGTAGAAAATCTTCATTTCGCCTGTGCCCTGAAATATCTAGTTCCCAGAATCCATGTGGAATCTTCTCAGAGGCTCAACTCTCCTGCCTGGAGAAAGGAGCAGAAGGGCTTATTAACAATACAAAAGATGGAGCTGAGAGCCAGAGAGAAATTCTACCTTTAAAAAAATCGTAAAAAGGAAAAATTACCAAAAAAATGAGGAGAGAGGAGCAGAGAGAGACAGAGACCTCAGAGACACAGAGACAGGGATAGAGGCCAGAGGGGCTCCCTACCACACTAGCTTTGCTTGCTGGAGGCTGAATTATGAGTAGAAAATCTTCATTTCGCCTGTGCCCTGAAATATCTAGTTCCCAGTATCCATGTGGAATCTTCTCAGAGGCTCAACTCTCCTGCCTGGGAGAAAGGAGCAGAAGGGCTTATTAACAATACAAAAGATGGAGCTGAGAGCCAGAGAGAATTCTACTTTTAAAAAAATCGTAAAAAGAAAAAATTACCAAAAAAACATGAGGGAGACAGGAGCAGAGAGAGACAGAGGACCTCAGAGACACAGAGACAGGGATAGAGGCCAGAGGGGCTCCCTACCACACTAGCTTTGCTTGCTGGAGGCTGAATTATGAGTAGAAAATCTTCCTTTCGCCTGTGCCCTGAAATATCTAGTTCCCAGTATCCATGTGGAATCTTCTCAGAGGCTCAACTCTCCTGCCTGGGAGAAAGGAGCAGAAGGGCTTATTAACAATACAAATATGGAGCTGAGAGCAGAGAGAAATTCTACCTTTAAAAAAATCGTAAAAAGGAAAAATTACCAAAAAAAATGAGGAGACAGGAGCAGAGAGAGACAGAGACCTCAGAGACACAGAGACAGGGATAGAGGCCAGAGGGGCTCCCTACCACACTAGCTTTGCTTGCTGGAGGCTGAATTATGAGTAGAAAATCTTCATTTCGCCTGTGCCCTGAAATATCTAGTTCCCAGTATCCATGTGGAATCTTCTCAGAGGCTCAACCTCCTGCCTGGGAGAAAGGAGCAGAAGGGCTTATTAACAATACAAAAGATGGAGCTGAGAGCCAGAGAGAAATTCTACCTTTAAAAAAATCGTAAAAAAGGAAAAATTACCAAAAAAAAATGAGGAGAGACAGGAGCAGAGAGAGACAGAGACCTCAGAGACACAGAGACAGGGATAGAGGCCAGAGGGGCTCCCTACCACACAAGCTTTGCTTGCTGGAGGCTGAATTATGAGTAGAAAATCTTCATTTCGCCTGTGCCCTGAAATATCTAGTTCCCAGTATCCATGTGGAATCTTCTCAGAGGCTCAACTCTCCTGCCTGGGAGAAAGGAGCAGAAGGGCTTATTAACAATACAAAAGATGGAGCTGAGAGCCAGAGAGAAATTCTACATTTAAAAAAATCGTAAAAAGGAAAAATTACCAAAAAAAAATGAGGAGACAGGAGCAGAGAGAGACAGAGACCTCAGAGACACAGAGACAGGGATAGAGGCCAGAGGGGCTCCCTACCACACTAGCTTTGCTTGCTGGAGGCTGAATTATGAGTAGAAAATCTTCATTTCGCCTGTGCCCTGAAATATCTAGTTCCCAGTATCCACGTGGATTCTTCTCAGAGGCTCAACTCTCTCTGCCTGGGAGAAAGGAGCAGAAGGGCTTATTAACAATACAAAAGATGGAGCTGAGAGCCAGAGAGAAATTCTACCTTTAAAAAAATCGTAAAAAGGAAAATTACCAAAAAAAATGAGGAGACAGGAGCAGAGAGAGACAGAGACCTCAGAGACACAGAGACAGGGATAGAGGCCAGAGGGGCTCCCTACCACACTAGCTTTGCTTGCTGGAGGCTGAATTATGAGTAGAAAATCTTCATTTCGCCTGTGCCCTGAAATATCTAGTTCCCAGTATCCATGTGGAATCTTCTCAGAGGCTCAACTCTCCTGCCTGGGAGAAAGGAGCAGAAGGGCTTATGAACAATATAAAAGATGGAGCTGAGAGCCAGAGAGAAATTCTACCTTTAAAAAAAATCGTAAAAAGGAAAAAAATTACCAAAAAAAAATGAGGAGACAGGAGCAGAGAGAGACAGAGGGACCTCAGAGACACAGAGACAGGGATAGAGGCCAGAGGGGCTCCCTACCACACTAGCTTTGTTTGCTGGAGGCTGAATTATGAGTAGAAAATCTTCATTTCGCCTGTGCCCTGAAATATCTAGTTCCAGTATCCATGTGGAATCTTCTCAGAGGCTCAACTCTCCTGCCTGGGAGAAAGGAGCAGAAGGGCTTATTAACAATACAAAAGATGGAGCTGAGAGCCAGAGAGAAATTCTACCTTTAAAAAAATCGTAAAAAGGAAAAATTACCAAAAAAACATGAGGAACAGGAGCAGAGAGAGACAGAGACCTCAGAGACACAGAGACAGGGATAGAGGCCAGAGGGGGCTCCCTACCACACTAGCTTTGCTTGCTGGAGGCTGAAATTATGAGTAGAAAATCTTCCCTTTCGCCTGTGCCCTGAAATATCTAGTTCCCAGTATCCATGTGGAATCTTCTCAGAGGCTCAACTCTCCTGCCTGGGAGAAAGGAGCAGAAGGGCTTATTAACAATACAAAATATGGAGCTGAGAGCCAGGAGAGAATTCTACCTTTAAAAAAATCGTAAAAAGGAAAAATTACCAAAAAAAAATGAGGAGACAGGAGCAGAGAGAGACAGAGACCTCAGAGACACAGAGACAGGGATAGAGGCCAGAGGGGCTCCCTACCACACTAGCTTTGCTTGCTGGAGGGCTGAATTATGAGTAGAAAATCTTCATTTCGCCTGTGCCCTGAAATATCTAGTTCCCAGTATCCATGTGGAATCTTCTCAGAGGCTCAACTCTCCTGCCTGGGAGAAAGGAGCAGAAGGGCTTATTAACAATACAAAAGATGGAGCTGAGAGCCAGAGAGAAATTCTACCTTTAAAAAAATCGTAAAAAGGAAAAATTACCAAAAAAAATGAGGAGGGGAGACAGGGACAGAGAGAGACAGAGACCTCAGAGACACAGAGACAGGGATAGAGGCCAGAGGGGCTCCCTACACACAGCTTTGCTTGCTGGAGGCTGAATTATGAGTAGAAAATCTTCATTTCGCCCTGTGCCCTGAAATATCTAGTTCCCAGTATCCATGTGGAATCTTCTCAGAGGCTCAACTCTCCTGCCTGGGAGAAAGGAGCAGAAGGGCTTATTAACAATACAAAAGATGGAGCTGAGAGCCAGAGAGAAATTCTACATTTAAAAAAAATCGTAAAAAGGAAAAATTACCAAAAAAAAATGAGGAGACAGGAGCAGAGAGACAGAGACCTCAGAGACACAGAGACAGGGATAGAGGCCAGAGGGGCTCCCTACCACACTAGCTTTGCTGCTGGAGGCTGAATTATGAGTAGAAAATCTTCATTTCGCCTGTGCCCTGAAATATCTAGTTCCCAGTATCCACGTGGAATCTTCTCAGAGGCTCAACTCTCCTGCCCTGGGGAAAAGGAGCAGAAGGGCTTATTAACAATACAAAAGATGGAGCTGAGAGCCAGAGAGAAATTCTACCTTTAAAAAAATCGTAAAAAGGAAAAATTACCAAAAAAAATGAGGAGACAGGAGCAGAGAGAGACAGAGACCTCAGAGACACAGAGACAGGGATAGAGGCCAGAGGGGCTCCCTACCACACTAGCTTTGCTTGCTGGAGGCTGAATTATGAGTAGAAAATCTTCATTTCGCCTGTGCCCTGAAATATCTAGTTCCCAGTATCCATGTGGAATCTTCTCAGAGGCTCAACTCTCCTGCCTGGGAGAAAGGAGCAGAAGGGCTTATGAACAATATAAAAGATGGAGCTGAGAGCCAGAGAGAAATTCTACCTTTAAAAAAATCGTAAAAAGGAAAAATTACCAAAAAAAAATGAGGAGACAGGAGCAGAGAGAGACAGAGACCTCAGAGACACAGAGACAGGGATAGAGGCCAGAGGGGCTCCCTACCACACTAGCTTTGTTTGCTGGAGGCTGAATTATGAGTAGAAAATCTTCATTTCGCCTGTGCCCTGAAATATCTAGTTCCCAGTATCCATGTGGAATCTTCTCAGAGGCTCAACTCTCCTGCCTGGGAGAAAGGAGCAGAAGGGCTTATTAACAATACAAAAGATGGAGCTGAGAGCCAGAGAGAAATTCTACCTTTAAAAAAATCGTAAAAAGGAAAAATTACCAAAAAAAATGAGGAGACAGGAGCAGAGAGAGACAGAGACCTCAGAGACACAGAGACAGGGATAGAGGCCAGAGGGGCTCCCTACCACACTAGCTTTGCTTGCTGGAGGCTGAATTATGAGTAGAAAATCTTCCTTTCGCCTGTGCCCTGAAATATCTAGTTCCCAGTATCCATGTGGAATCTTCTCAGAGGCTCAACTCTCCTGCCTGGGAGAAAGGAGCAGAAGGGCTTATTAACAATACAAAAGATGGAGCTGAGAGCCAGAGAGAAATTCTACCTTTAAAAAAATCGCAAGAAGGAAAAATTACCAAAAAAAATGAGGAGACAGGAGCAGAGAGAAACAGAGACCTCAGAGACACAGAGACAGGGATAGAGGCCAGAGGGCCTCCCTACCACACTAGCTTTGCTTGCTGGAGGCTGAATTATGAGTAGAAAATCTTCATTTCGCCTCTGCCCTGAAATATCTAGTTCCCAGTATCCATGTGGAATCTTCTCAGAGGCTCAACTCTCCTGCCTGGGAGAAAGGAGCAGAAGGGCTTATTAACAATACAAAAGATGGAGCTGAGAGCCAGAGAGAAATTCTAC
>JAKSZU010000891.1:0-30357 GCA_026018925.1 Tupaia tana
ATTGCAATTGTTTGACTTTTAATGTATTGGATAAATCTTCTTATTCTTTCCTTGCCTGCATTATTTCAGTTGATAGGTCTGAAGGTAGCCTAATAGGATAACACTTATAAGTAACTTGACATTTTTCCCTTGCAGTTATTAGAATATTGTCTTCATTTTTTACTGATCAGGCTATGATGTACAGGAGGAAGGATTTTTTTGTGCTGATTCTATTTGGGGTCCCTTTTATTTCTTTGGTCTGAATTTCTCCACATTGTCTATACTTGAAATTTTTTCAGATAGTATTTTCTAAGAGTTTTCTATGCCTTTAGGAGATTTTTCACCTTCTGGAATACCTATTACAGAGATATTTGGGCATGTCAGAGTGTCTAGGATTTTTGATATGTTGTCCTCATTTATTGTTGTTTTTCTTTTTTTTTCATTCTTTTTGGTGATTTGATTTATGGTAGAGACTTTTTCCAGGTCCAATCTGCTGTTAATAAATTCTAGGATGATTTAATTTTTTTGTATTGTATCTTTCATTTCCAGAAGTTTCTAAAATTCTTTTCTAAGTTGTTTATTTCTTTACAAAATTCCTGTTTTATGCTCTGGAATGTTTATCTCATTTCGTGGAACTGATCATCATTTTTCTCTTGCATTTGTATAGTTTTGTCACTATAAATATTTGGAATTTTTTTCTGATATTTCTGTGTATTTCTGTGTGCTGACCATTGTTGGTAAGGGGCTGCTATGCCAACATTGGAAGAGCTACCCTCTTGTTTTCTCATGTTTCTTCAAAATCTGTGCTGATTTTTGGTAATCTGATGCAGTATTCACTTTTTGTCTACTTATTGGAGTAGATTCTGTTAGTATTTGAAGAGGGAATTTCACCCTTAGTTATCAGGTGTACAACATATTGGAGGGCTGTGTCTACAAGGTTAGAGCAGTTATGAGTAATTTCATGTGCTTGCCTCCTCTACCAAAGGTTCAGTTCTTGATTGAGTTGGGAGCAAGCTAAGGAGACATACTTAGTGAGGAGGATTAAGTCACATGCCAACTTTGGGTGCTGGGCTGGTACCAAAAGTTACAGAGTTGCTTTCAGGCTTTAAGGGTGGACTTACCTAAGGAGGCCTGCCCAGACAAGGTTCAAACATCCTAGTGGGTAGGGAAATCCCAGGCCACCAGAGCAGTGGGTGACAGACTAGTGAAAGGTCCAAAGTTTCTTCCAAGCTCCGACTGTGATCTCACCTGAGGAAGCCTGGTCAGATTGGGTGGTCTGGCCCAGTGGGTGGAGTGAAGCCCCAAATGTCTTTTAGCACACTCTTATCAGGTGTATTCTATAAAGTAAATTAGAGTTTCCTAAAAAAAAATTCCACTGAGCCTTTTCAACCTAAAATTTCATTTGTGTGTGTTCTAAAGGTCTGGATTCCAAGAAACCCCAATTTTATCAGCCAGAAAACCCAAATTAGCTCTCCACTCTAAATTAGAAGCTTCAAGCATATGAGAAACTGCTATTACAATCCATGATCAAGGTGTCAGCAGGTGGCATGGTGATTGAAGTGCTGGACTCCCACACAGGCAACCACAGTTTGAGTCCTGGACACAGTGGCTTGAACCTTACACCACACGCTTGTGTGCATTCCCAAAATTCCAAGAGGAGAATGTAGAGGACAGGATTGTAGTGTGGCTATTCCCCTCAGGGGAGTGATTTCTCACTTTCTTTCTCTCTTTCTCTGTGTTTGTGATAAGTGCATGCTCTCTATAGCAAAAGAACAAACAAGATTTTTCTAAAAAAAAAAAAACACACAACCCATGATCAGATAAGAGAGTTTGAATTCCTGAGCCTACCAAGGTAAGAATGGCTTACAAATAACAGATTCATAAATATTTTCTTAAAATGCCTATTGAGTTAATTGGTTGTAAGTAGATTTGGAAATATCCTGTGAGGCCCATTATTCTCTGATTCACTGAATATTCTCTGCCTACAGTATTTCTTTTGCTTAAAGAAGTTTATGCCACATAGCTCTCCTCATGATGTCATTCTCACTGTTCTTGGCGTAACCTCTAAAGTTAGTTCATAAGACTTTATTTGGGGTAATTAAAACCTCTATGCCTCAGCATGGAGGAGTGGACCTAGGAAGAGAAGGTTTTGAGTGGCCTGAGTTACTAGTGTTTTCTATAGAAACACAATATTGTCCAATATGTGTTATATATTTCCATTTTGATAGCGTTGATAGCCCCTTCATGTTCTTCTTCTTCTACTTCCTTTTTTAAATTTTTTGCACCTTCTTGTTTTTCTTTTTTTTAAATCAATATTGCAAACTTTCTTTTATTTAGTTTATCCATAAACAGCAGCATTTGATTTATAGCTTTGTTCTTTTTCCTCCCTTCCCTTATTTCACTCACTATCTGTAATGGCCTATCTGTTCAATATATAATTCCGATAATCCCGAATATATAATTTTTTAGAATCTTTTAATTTCCCAACCAGTTTCACATAGAGAACTATATATTTTTTCTTTTTTCTTTTTTTTTAAATTTTGAAAGTTGTTTATTAACTTTCAAGAACTATGGAGTATGAGTTAAATTTTTTTTATTATTAATTACTTTATTTATTTTTGTATATACTTTCAATCATATTGTTTGGCTTACAATGAGACCATTTCGATATGTGAACATTTCTCCCCAGACCCGTTGATCGAAATATCTTCAACAGATAACACCACACCTCCCCATCCCGTCAATGCTCTACCTCTGTATCCCTTCTCCAAATGTCTTTCGTTGGGCCCCACTCCTCCACATACACCTCATCTGACATTCACACCTATCTCCTGTGTTTGTTCAGCTGTTAGTCAATCAGTTTCAGACATAGAATGCAGACAAACGGTATATGTTAAGTGGGGACATACAATGTCTCTCCTTCATAGCCTGGCTTGCCTCACTCAGCAGTACATCTTCCATATTCTTCCACTTTCTGTCAAAAGCCAGGGCTCTGTTGGTTTTTATGGCTGAGTAGTATTCCATAGAGTATATGTGCCACAGTTTTTCAATCCATTCCTCCATACGGGGGCATCTGGGTTGGTTCCATGACTTAGCAATTGTGAATAGTGCCGCAATAAACATCGATGTGCAAGCACTTTTCCAATGAAGGATTCTTCTGTCCTTTGGGTAGATACCGAGGAGTGGGATCTCTGGATCATATGGCAGATCTATCTGCAGATTTTTGAGGAATCTCCAAATTATTCTCCACAGTGGTTGGACCAATCTACATTCCCACCAGCAGTGTAAAAGAGTTCCCCTTTCACCACACCCCCGCCAACACTTATCATTTTTTGTTTTTTAATATTAGACAATCTGACTGGGGTTAGGTGGTACCTCATTGTTGTTTTTATCTGCATTTCCCTTACGATGAGGGAGGTTGAACATTTTTTCATATGCCTTTTGGCCATTTGTATGTCATCTTTAGAGAGTGTTTTCTTCATCTCCTTCTCCCATCTTTTAATAGGGTTGCTCATCTTTTTTCCAAACACCTTTTTTAGTTCCTTGTGTATTCTGGTTATCAGTCCCTTATCTGATGCAACATTTACAAAAATATGTTCCCATTCTGAGGGCTGTCGATTCACACTAACTACTGTGTCTTTGGCCATGCAGAAACTTCTTAGTCTGATGTAATCCCACTTGTCTATTTTGTGGACGATGGACTCTGCTTTGAGGGTCTTCTTTAGGAAGTCTTTCCCTACACCAATGTCTCCCAGAGTTTCCTCAGCATTCTCCAGGAGCAGCTTTATAGTTTGAGGTCTTAGATTTAGATCCTTGATCCACGTTGACTTGATTCTTGTCAAAGGAGAGAGGTAGGGGTTCAGATTCATCTTTCTGCAAGTGGAAGTCCAGTTTCTCCAGCACCACTTGCTGAAGAGGCTTTCATTTTCCCACTGGATTGACTGGTACCCCTTGTCAAAGATCAGTTGACTGTATGTTTGGGCACTTATTTCTGGGGACTCTATTCTGTTCCATTGGTCCACATGTCTGTTTCTGTGCCAATACCATGCTGTCTTTATTACCACAGCTTTGTAATATATTTTTGGATCGGGGATTGAGATGCCACCCACTCCATTCTTCTTGTGTAGAAGTGCTTTGGCAATACGGGGTCTTTTATGATTCCAGACAAATTTTAAGATTGTCTTTTCTAGATCTGTGAAGAATGTGTCTGGTACTTTGATTGGCATTGCATTAAATAGGTAGAGTAATTTGGGTAGAATTGCCATTTTGATTATATTAACTCTTCCAATTCATGAACATGGGATGTCCTTCCATTTTTTTGTGTCATTTTCAATTTCTTTTTTTACCTTCTCGTAGTTTTCTTTGTGGAGGTCTTTAACTTCTTTGGTTAGATTTATTCCTAAATATCTTATACTTTTAGTGGCTATGGTAAATGGAATAAGTTTTTTCAGTTCTATCTCAGTCTGCCTGTTATTCGTATATAGAAATGCTATCGATTTCTGTATATTGATTTTATATCCTGCAACTTTACTGAATTCATGTATTACTTCCAGTAGTTTTTCCATGGAGACCATTGGGTCTTCTATGTATACAATCATGTCATCTGCAAATAGAGAGAGTTTCACCTCTTCTTTTCCTATTCAAATGCCCTTTATTTTTTCCTCTTTTCTGATTGCGTTGGCGAGGACTTCCAGTACTATATTGAAAAGGAGAGGAGAAAGTGGGCATCCTTGTCTTGTTCCTGTGTTTAGTGGGAAAGCTTTCAGCTTTTCTCCATTCAGGATGATGTTCGCTATGGGTTTTTCAAAGATGGCTTTTATTGTATTGAGAAATGGCCCTTCTATGCCGATTTTGCTAAGAGTCTTGATCATGAAGGGATGTTGTATCTTATCAAATGCTTTTTTTTTTTTTTTTTTTTTTTTTGGAGAGGTTTTTGCTATAGGGCGCGTGCGCTCGCCAGACAGACAGAGACAGAGAGATAGAAAGCAGGAAATCACCCCCCAGGGGGGATGGCCACGCCGCAATCCCTTCTCCTCCATTCTCCTCTTGGGATCTTGGGCACGCACGCACACGCGCCCGGCGTGAGTTTCAGCCGCCGGGTCCGGGACTCGAACCGCGGTCGACTACATGGGAGTCCAGCGACACAGCCATTACGCTAACTGCTGGTCCCATCAAATGCTTTTTCTGCGTCAATCGATATGACCATATGGTTTTTGTCTTTCTTCCTATTAATATGGTGTATTACATTTATGGTTTTGCGTATGTTGAACCACCTTGCATTCCTGGAATAAAGCCTACCTGATCATGGTGTATGATCTTCTGTATAAGTTGTTGAATACGATTTGCTAGTATCTTGTTGAGAATCTTTGAGTCTATGTTCATCAGAGATATTGGTCTATAGTTTTCCTTCCTTGTCCTGTCCTTATCTGTTTTGAGGATGAGGGTGACAGAGGCTTCTTTCTATGAAGAATGAATTAGGGAGAGATTCACCCTTTTGGATCTTTAGAAATAATTTGAGCAGAATGGGAGTTAACTCTTCTTTGAAAGTTTTGTAGAATTCAGAGGTGAATCCATCGGGGCCAGGGCTTTTCTTTGTTGGGAGGTTACTTATTACTGATTCAATCTCCTGGCTTGTTATGGGCCTATTCAGACTTTCTATTTCTTCCTGGCTCATTCTTGGTAGATTATATTTGTCCAGGAATTTGTCCATCTCATCCAGATTATCTTGTTTCTTAGCGTATAGATGTTCAAAGTATCCTCTAATGATGTTTTGAATTTCTACTATGTCTGTTGTTATGTTACCAGCCTCATTGCAGATTTGATTCACCTGGTTCCTTTCTCTCTTCTTCTTAATAAGTCTCGCTAGTGGGGTATCAATTTTGTTTATCCTTTCAAAGAACCAGCTTTTGCTTTCACTTACTTTCTGTATAGTACGTTTATTTTCTATTTCATTTATTTCTGCTCGGATCTTTATTATTTCCTTTCTCCTGTAATTTTTTGGATTTTTTTGCTGTTGCTTTTCCAATTCTCTAAGGCTTGATGTTAGGTGATCCATTAGCCTTTTCTCTGTCTTCCTCTTATGTGCACTAATTGCTATGAACTTCCCTCTTATGACTGCTTTGGCAGTGTCCCAAAGATTATGGAAACTTGTATCTTCATTGTCATTGGCTTCCATGAATCTTTTGATTTCGGACTTTATTTCTTCGATAATAGTGGAGTCATTCAGGAGTAGGTTATTTAGTTTCCATGTTTTTAGGTATTTTTGAGGATTTCTCTTGAAATTAAACTCGAGTTTAATTCCATCATGGTCAGAGAAGATGCTGGAAATAGTTTCTATGCCTCTGAATCTGCAGAGGCTTGCTTTGTGTCCTATGATGTGGTCAATCTTCGAGAAAGTTCCATGTCGGGGTGAGAAAAAACTATATCTTGTGGTTTTTGGGTGGAAAGTTCTATAGATGTCTGTTAAGTCCAATTGATTTATGGTATCATTTAGGTCCTTGATCTCTCTACCTATTTTTTGCCTAGATGATCTGTCCAGAGGGGATAATGCGGTGTTGAGATCTCCAACAATTAGTGTGTTGCAGTCTATCTGCCCTTTCAGATCTAACAATCTTTCCTTCACATATTTGGGTGCTCCTGTGTTAGGAGCATAGATTTTTTTTTTTATTTTTTTATTATCATCATATTCTTCTTTATATTACATTGAATTACATATAACTTTACATTGTATTACATTACTTTTTCAAAAGGGAATGCCATGCATGTCAGTCAGTACAGAGACATTAATCTCCCCACTTCAACATTCAATATCTTTTCTATGTTTTCCCCAATCATTATTATTATTCTAATTATTTTTTAAGACAGTCCATTGCTATTTCTCATGTTGCTTGTACAAATACTTTGCCCATCATGAAATACTTCTCAGACAAATCCAGTTGAGAATACTATACATGTCAACATCAACAGTTAATAAGCCATATCTGTTTCTCACTAATGTCCTGCCTCTCTATTGTTCATTTGTTATCTTTCTCTATCCTCTTCTCTTCACTTCCCCCATTCCACACTGTCCTATTCTCATTAAGTACCTTCACTGCTTTTATGTCCTCCAATTTTTTTTCACTATCATAGAATGCTGATAGTCGGTATATATTGAGTGGATACATACAATATCTTTCTTTCATATCCTGGCTTACTTCACTCAGCAATATATCCTCCGTATCTGACCACTTTCTATCAAATTCCAGGGCCTTGTTATTTTTTATGGCTGAGTAGTATTCCATAGAGTATATATACCACACTTTTCCAATCCATTCATCAGTTTGTGGACATTTAGGTTGGTTCCATGTCTTGGCAATTGTGAATAATGCTGCAATAAACATTGATGTGCAAGCACTTTTCTGACTGAGCGTTCTCCTGTCTTTTGGGTAAATACCCAGAAGTGGGATTACTGGATCGAATGGTAGTTCTATTTGTAGATCTTTGAGGAACCTCCATATTGTTCTCCACAGTGGTTGAACTAGTTTACATTCCCACCAACAGTGTAGGAGGGTTCCCTTTTCACCACATCCCCGCCAACACTTATCACTTTTTATATTCTTAATCTTTGCCATTCTGACAGGGGTTAGGTGGTATCTCATTGTAGTTTTTATCTGCATCTCCCTTATGATGAGGGATGTTGAGCATTTCCTCATATGCTTTTTGGCTATTCGTATGTCTTCCTTAGAGAGACTTTTGTTCAGCTCATTTTCCCACCTTTTAATTGGGTTAATCATTTTTTTTCGCATAAGGCACTTGAGTTCCCTATGTATTCTGGTTATCAGTCCCTTGTCTGAGGCATATTTAACAAAAATATTTTCCCATTCTGAGGGTTGTCGGTTCACACTTGTTACTGTGTCCTTTGCTGTGCAGAAACTTCTTAGTCTAATATAGTCCCACTTGTCTATTTTAGGGATTATTGCCTGTGCCTTGGGAGTCTTATTTAAGAAGTCTTTGCCTACTCCAATGTCCTCCAGAGTTTCCCCAGCATTTTCCACCAGTAGTTTTATTGTTTGAGGTTTTAGGTTAAGATCTTTGATCCATTTTGAGTTGACTGTTGTTAGTGGTGAAAGATGGGGGTTCAGTTTCATCTTTCTGCAGGTGGATACCCAGTTTTTCCAGCACCATTTACCCAATGGATTGACTGATATCCTTTGTCAAAGATCAGTTGGCTGTAAGCTTTGGGGGTTATTTCTGGGGTCTCTATTCTCTTCCATTGGTCCACATGTCTGTTTTTATGCCAATACCATGCTGTTTTGATGACCACAGCTTTATAGTATATCTTGGGATCAGGGAGTGATATGCCTCCTACTCCACTCTTCTTGCGCAGAATTGCTTTTGCAATACGAGGTCTTTTATGGTTCCAGACAAATTCTATGATTGCCCTTTCTAGATCTCTGA
The DNA here is from genome assembly GCA_026018925.1 of Tupaia tana. Classification (NCBI taxonomy): domain Eukaryota; kingdom Metazoa; phylum Chordata; class Mammalia; order Scandentia; family Tupaiidae; genus Tupaia; species Tupaia tana. Next base: position 8,416 of record JAKSZU010000891.1, read on the forward strand.
AGAATATCTCTGGTATTTCGATTGGAATTGCATTAAACATGTAGATTAATTTGGGTAGTATTGCCATTTTGATTATGTTAATTCTTCCAATCCAGGAGCATGGGATATCCTTCCACTTTTTTATGTCACTTTCAATGTCTCTTTTAAGATTTTCGTAGTTTTCTTTATAAAGATCTTTGATTTTCTTAGTTAGGTTTATCCCTAGGTATCTTATACACCTTGTGGCTACGGTGAAAGGGATTCCTTTCTTCAGCTCTGCTTCGTTCAACTTGTTGTTCATAAATAGAAATGCTATAGATTTTTGGATATTGATTTTGTATCCTGCCACTTTACTGTATTCACTTATTACTTCAAGCAGTTTTTTCATGGATACCTTTGGGTCTTCTAAGTATACCATCATGTCATCTGCAAATAAAGATATTTTCAATTCTTCTTTGCCTATTCGAATGCCTTTAATATTGTTCTCTTCTCTGATTGCAATAGCTAAGACTTCCAGTACTATATTAAAGAGCAGTGGAGAAAGTGGGCAGCCCTGCCTAGTACCTGTTTTCAGAGGAAAAGCTTTCAGCTTTTCCCCATTCAGTATAATGTTAGCTGTAGGTTTTTCATAGATGGCTTTTATTGTGTTGAGAAATGACCCTTCTATACCAATCTTACTGAGAGTCTTAATCATAAAAGGATGCTGTATTTTATCAAATGCTTTCTCCGCATCAATTGAGATGATCATATGGTTTTTATCTTTCTTTCTGTTAATGTGGTGTATTACATTTATGGTCTTGCGTATATTGAACCATCCTTGCATCCCTGGTATAAAGCCTACCTGATCGTGATGAATGATCTTTGTTATATGTTGTTGGATACGATTTGCGAGTATTTTGTTGAGAATTTTCGCATCTATATTCATCAATGATATTGGTCTGTAGTTTTCCTTTTTTGTCATATCCTTATCTGTTTTGGGGATGAGGATGATGGAGGCTTCATAAAATGAATTTGGAAGGTTTCCTTCCTTTTGAATCTTTAGAAATAATTTTAGTAGGATAGGGGTTAACTCTTCCTTAAAAGTTTTGTAGAATTCACAAGTGAAGCCATCTGGGCCTGGGCTTTTCTTTGTTGGGAGGTTATTTATTATTGATTCAATCTCCTGGCTTGTTATAGGTCTATTCAGGTTCTCTATGTCTTCCTGATCCAATCTTGGTAGATTATATGCATCCAGGAATTTGTCCATCTCCTCCAGGTTATCTTGTTTGTTGGCGTAAAGTTGCTCATAGTATCCTCTAATGATATTTTGTATTTCTGCTATGTCTGTGGTAATATTGCCTGTTTCATCACATATTTGATTAATCTGGTTTCTTTCTTCTTCTTAATCAGTCTAGCCAATGGTGTGTCAATCTTGTTAATCTTTTCAAAGAACCAGCTTTTGCTTTCATTTATTTTCTGTATGGTTCGTTTATTTTCTATTTCATTTATTTCTGCTCGAACCTTTATTATTTCTTTTCGCCTGGCATTTTGGGGATTTGTTTGTTGTTGTTTTTCCAATTCTCTGAGGCATGATGATAAGTTATCTAGTTGCCATCTTTCTGTCCTTTTCTTATGTGCACTAATTGCTATGAATTTTCCTCTTATGACTGCTTTTGCTGTGTCCCATAGATTCTGGACACTTGTGTACTCATTATCATTAGTTTCCATAAATTTTTTTATTTCAGCCTTAATTTCTTCAGTAGTGAAGAAGTCATTCAGAAGTAGGTTGTTCAGTTTCCATGTGTTCGTGTATTTTCGGGGTTGTGTCTTGAAATTAATCTTGAGTTTAATTCCATCATGGTCAGAGAAGATGATGGGTACAGTTTCTATGCCTTTGAATCTATAAAGGCTTGATTTGTGTCCTAATATATGATCTATCTTTGAAAAGGTTCCATGTCGGGGTGAGAAAAATGAATATGTTGTGGATGTAGGGTGGAAAGTTCTATAGATATCTGTCAAGCCCATTCCATTTATAGTATCATTTAAGTCCTGTATCTCTCTATTTATTTTCTGTCTAGAAGACCTGTCTATAGGAGATAATGGGGTGTTGAGATCTCCAACAATTATAGTATTTCTCCCTATCTCTCCTTTTAGCTCCAACAGTCTTTCCTTCACATATTTAGGCGCACCTGAGTTGGGTGCATAGATATTTATAAGGGTTATGTCTTCTTGCTGGATTACCCCATTTACTATTATATAATGCCCTTCTTTGTCTCTTCTTACAGTCTTTGTCTTGAAATCTATTTTGTCTGAGATCAATATCGCTACTCCAGCCTTTTTTCGATTTCCATTTGCATGGAGTATCTTTTTCCAGCCCTTGACTTTTAGTCTATGTATGTCTTTATCCATAAGGTGAGTTTCTTGTAGACAACAGATAGAGGGTTTCTGTTTTCTTATCCAGTCAGCCAGTCTATGTCTCTTTACTGGAGAATTTAATCCATTGACATTCAATGTAATTATCGATATTTCCGTACCTGATCCTATCATTAAGTGAGCCATTTTCTTGGTTGCTCTTTGTTCTCGTATAACTGTCTCTGATTTTTTAGTTTTCCTGGTATAATACTCCCTTCAGAACTTCTTGAAGAGCTGGTCTGGAGTTGGTAAATTCCTTCAAATTTTGTTTATTTGAGAATGTTTTTATCTTTTTTTCCCATATGAAAGATAATTTTGCCGGGTATAATATTCTTGGTTGAAATTGTTTTTCACTCAACACTTTTACTATGCTTCCCCATTCTTTCCTTTCTTGCATTGTTTCCGCCAAAAGATCCGATGTTAGCCTGATGGGGTGACCTTTGTAAGTAACCTGGCGTTTCCCTCTTGCCAACTTTAGTATCTTGTCTTTGTCTGTTGTTTTTGCCAGTCTGGCTATAATGTGCCTTGGAGAGGATCTTCTTGGGTTGATTCTACCCGGGGTCCTATGTATTTCCTGGGTCTGGATATTTGAGTGCCTTTCTAGATTTGGAAAGTTTTCTTCCAGGATGTCATGGAATAAATTATCTAGGCCCTTATTATTTTCTTCCTCTTCTGGAATACCTATTATCCGGATGTTGGGGCGCTTGATAGTATCCAGTATTCCTCGTATATTATCCTCATTTTTCATGGTTGTTTTCTCAATCTTCTTGATGCTTTTTTCTAGGTCAGATGTTTTGTCTTCTACGTTAGATATTCGATCTTCTGCCTGGTCTAACCTACTTTTAATACTTTCAAGGGAGGTTTTGATTTCCTGTATCACATTCTTCATTCCTAGAAGTTCCATCTGGTTCTTGTTTAAGGTATCCATTTCTTCTTTCAAGTCATTGAAGGACTTCCTCATCTCCTGGAGCTCCTTGTCTCTTTTCTCTTCCATCTCAGTTAGTTTGGTCACTACAAATAATCTGAATTCCTTATCAGACATGTCCACGACGTCCATTGTATTGACTGTGGGTGATGTAGGCTTGATGATTTCCCTTGAGGGAGAGGCCTTTTGTTGGTTGCTCATATTTCTGGAGCCTCTGCGATTGTTCTTAGTCATTAGGTATTCTATATGTTTCTTCCTAACTGATTGTTAATAGTTGTACAGGCTTAGAAAATTGATGATTTCCCTTATGGTTGGCCTACCTGTTGCTCACAATTACCATTAACTGTTGCCACAACCCTGGATGGCCCAAAGTCCTCACTGTCTCTAAGGACAGGTGAGCCTACAATTGACTGAATAAGCAACACCCCAAGAGCAAAGAAAAACAAACTGAAAAAAGGAAATCGCGCGCCGCGCGCTATTCAAATCACCAGAGTTCAGAGTCCAAAGGCTAGTGGGAAAGTGTCAGAAGATGAGTGACAGGACCAGGTTGGTCAGGTCTGGAGCCTGATTCCGCCTGGTGCCCAGAACTGCTGGCCGGCTCGATCCGGATTGCGGGTGGGGTGGGGTGGGAGTTCGCCTTAAAGTCCCAGACAACCAACCTGGGGTCCAAGGAGGAGAAACGGTGGGGATGCGTGGAGATTCGGAAATGTCGGGCCTGCAGCCTCAGTCCGCCTGGTGCCCGGAACTGCTGGCCGGCTCGATCCGGATTGCGGGTGGGGTGGGGTGGGAGTTCGCCTTAAAGTCCCAGACAACCAACCTGGGGTCCAAGGAGGAGAAACGGTGGGGATGCGTGGAGATTCGGAAAGGTCGGGCCTGCAGCCTCAGTCCGCCTGGTGCCTGGAACTGCTGGCCGGCTCGATCCGGATTGCGGGTGGGGTGGGGTGGGAGTTCGCCTTAAAGTCCCAGACAACCAACCTGGGGTCCAAGGAGGAGAAACGGTGGGGATGCGTGGAGATTCGGAAAGGTCGGGCCTGCAGCCTCAGTCCGCCTGGTGCCCGGAACTGCTGGCCGGCTCGATCCGGATTGCGGGTGGGGTGGGGTGGGAGTTCGCCTTAAAGTCCCAGACAACCAACCTGGGGTCCAAGGAGGAGAAACGGTGGGGATGCGTGGAGATTCGGAAAGGTCGGGCCTGCAGCCTCAGTCCGCCTGGTGCCCGGAACTGCTGGCCGGCTCGATCCGGATTGCGGGTGGGGTGGGGTGGGAGTTCGCCTTAAAGTCCCAGACAACCAACCTGGGGTAGGAGCATAGATATTAATAAGTGTTATATCTTCTCGATCTATAGAGCCTTTTACTATGATATAGTGCCCTTCTTTGTCTCTTCGGACACTTTTTGTTTTAAAGCCTATTTTGTCAGAAATTAGTATCGCAACTCCAGCTCTTTTTTGGTTCCCAACTGCATGGAAAACCTTTTTCCAACCCTTCACTTTCAGTCTATGTATGTCTTTTTCCATGAGGTGGGTTTCTTGTAGGCAACAGATAGAGGGTTTCTGTTTTTTTATCCATTCAGCCAGTCTGTGTCTCTTGATTGGAGAATTTAACCCATTAACATTCAATGTTATTATCGATGTTATAGGGTCTGTACCGACATTTAAGTTAGCCATTGTCTTAGTTGCCTGTTATTTCTTTGTTTCTGGCTGTTGCGTCTTTAGTTTTCCTGGAACAGTACTTTCTTCAGGATTTCTTGAAGAGCTGGTCTGGTGTTGGCAAATTCTTTCAGGTTTTGTTTGTCTGAGAAGATTTTAATCTTTTTTTCCCAAATGAAGGATAATCTTGCAGGGTATAATAGTCTTGGCTGAAATTGTTTCTCTCTTAACACTTTCAATATGTCTTCCCATTCTTTTCTTGCTTGCATTGTTTCTGATGAGAGGTCTGGTGTTAGTCTTATGGGATGGCCTTTGTAAGTTATTTCTCTTTTCTCTCTTGCCAGTTTTAGTATCATGTCTTTTTCTGTGACGTTAGACAGTCTGGCTAAGATGTGCCTTGGGGAAGATCTTCTGGGGTTGATTCTATTTGGGGTCCTTTGTATTTCTTGGGTCCGGATGGTTCGGTGCCTCTCTAGGCTTGGGAAATTTTCTTCCAAGATGTCATGGAATAGATTTTCCATTCCGCTATTAGTTTCTTCACCTTCTGGGATGCCGATTATCCTGATGTTTGGGCGTCTAATAGAGTCTAGTATTTCTCGTATATTATCCTCATGTTTTTTAGTTATTTTCTTGATCTTTTTGTAGTTTTTTTCTAGATCAGAGGTTTTATCTTCTACATCGGAGATTCGATCTTCAGCATGGTCTAATCGGCTCTTAATACTTTCCAGAGAGTTTTTGATTTCTTGTATTATAGACTTTATCTCTAATAGTTCCACCTGATTCTTTCTCAGAGTATCCATTTCTTCTTTCATATCCTGGAAGGACTTCCTAATTTCCTGTAGTTCGTTGTCTCTTTTTTTTTCCAATTCACAGAATTTGGTCACCATGAATGTTCGGAATTCTGTGTCTGTCATTTTGGTAACGTCCTCCATATTTACGAGACATGGAGGGGCATTTTCCTTTGTTGGAGACATATTTTCTTGTTTATTCAGACCTGAGGCTCTTTTTCTACCTTTAGCCATTGGAGGATTACTTCCCTTTTAAAGACTTCTTGGGAGAACTTTTGTCCCACGAGAAGTAAGAGTCTTTCCTTTTTGATGGGAATAGCTGTTTGTTGAAGTCTCTCTTCTGTTGTTTTTACCAATGTGTTTTCAGGCGGGGAACTCTACAGAAGTGTCTAACAAGCAGAATCTCCTTTTTCAAAGGGGATCAGTACTAGGGAGGATCCCAAAGACACTTACCTTCCTGGGAAATTTCAGATATATGATTCTAGACCTGTCTAGTCTGTCTGGCACGGTAAAAAATAAGGAGGAGAGGAAAATATGCAATGAAAGGAAAGACAACACAGAAAAATAAAGAAAAAGTTTCGCCAGAGGCTTGCAGGAGACGCTATTGCCTGCTGGCAGTCCAGGAAAGTCTGGGGGGAGAAGGAGGGCTAGGTGTTAACAAGAGAATGCAGGGGGGGGGTCAAGAGAAAAGGAAAAAAAAAAAACCCCGCCTCAAGGAGATCCTGGCTACCTACCTAGAAGGTGGAGTCTGGGGCTTGGGGATCTGGAAGTGGGGTGGGGGTCAGAGGTGACCCTCCCTCAGTATCCCTTGCTGGCCAGAGGTTTGCAGGAGATGCTATTGCCTGCTGGCAGTCCAGGAAAGTCTGGGGGGAGAAGGAGGGCTAGGTGTTAACAAGAGAATGCAGGGGGGGGGGTCAAGAGAAAAGAAAAAAAAAACCCGCCTCAAGGAGATCCTGGCTACCTACCTAGAAGTTGGAGTCTGGGGCTTGGGGGTCTGGGAGTGGGGTGGGGGTCAGAGGTGATCCTCCCTCAGTATCCCTTGCTTGCCAGAGGCTTGCAGGAGACGCTATTGCCTTCTGGCAGTCCAGGAAAGTCTAGAAGGTGGAGTCTGGGGCTTGGGGGTCTGGAAGTGGGGTGGGGGTCAGAGGTGACCCTCCCTCAGTATCCCTTGCTGGCCAGAGGCTTGCAGGAGGAGGCACCTTCTTGTTTTATATGGTGCACTCCATAGTTTTTTTGCTCTTGATATTGAATTTTAGAAACCATTCAAACTTCAGTGTATCAAAGCCCAGGCAGTGTCTATATTTTCTTTGATGACTACTACATTTTATTTAAAAGAGGGATTTCAGTCACTTATCAAAGTGCATATGACAGAATGCTTTACCATTTCAAGGAAGAAGCTATAAAATGATATCAGATCATTCCACACAATAATGATAATTGCACAGGATATTGGGGTGATTAGGACCAATACTAGTGCAGGATCTGGTTCTTGTCTTGTGTTCCTGAAGAATTAGAGATGCAGACACAAAGAAGGGACAGCAAATCAGAGTTTATTGAATGATACGGAAGCTCTCAAAGCAGAAAGGGGATATGGAAAAGTGAGTAGCTGATTTGGGACTCTTGTCAGGGATTTTTATCCTAGAAGGAAGACATTGTTCACATTTTGTCCCAGTAGGGATTATGTATTAGTTATGTCATACTGTACATTTAGAGAGCTGTACATTTAGAGAATTAATAAATGATTACAAAAGGCTTTTACTTTTTTAAAATTTAAATTTATTTATGTTCTTTTATTCACTGTACATCATTATAGAATACAAAATGAGATTTTCCATCCAGAGTACACTGTATATTGGCTCAATCAAGCACATCAACATACATGTTATTGTCAACAAATAATTTTCCATTTCTTGTTTCCTGTATGTTTTGCTTTTTTCCCCATCCTTGGTTCCCTATCTCCTACCCTCTGCCATTTCCCACTCTCCTCCCACACTGTCTCTGATATCTAAATTTGCTTTATATACTATTCCCCCCCCCACATTTTACTGAGTCACTGAAGATCTTAATTAATCTAAATAGTTTCATTGCAAGCACAGCTGATATATGTTAGACCGAATTAGCATATGTTATGCTGAGTTAGTATAGGCCCATTTATCGAAATTAGCATACGTTAGGCTGAGTTAGTATAGGCTGATTCAGCATAATCACCCTTGCTAGGGCTGTAGGCGAAGTTAACATATGTTAGGCTGAGTTAGCAAAGGCCCAGTAAGCATATTCACTGCCATGACAGGGTTTTGATGATGGGGCACAGGAATTCACAAAAAAACAGGGCAAAGGAATTTGCGAACAAAGAGGGCACAGGAATTCATGAATAAACAGGGCATAGGAATTCGTGAATAAACAGAGCACAGGAATCGTGAATTAACAGAAGATGGGTGGGTCAGGAAGCGCCAGGATGGACAAACCTGGAGGCGCCAGAACAAGGTTTACCTAACCTTAACTGAGAGTTCTTATCTAAATTCAAGCAGGCAATAACAGTTGGTCCCTAACTGCACATGCCCCCTCCCTTGTGTGCTACATACTATGAAAAGTTACTGATAGTCTATCCTGTATTGCCTCCTGAGCTATAAATGGGCCCTCTACCCTAGGTTCAGGGTCCTTGTTGCAACCCGCTGCTTTGGGCATAAACTAGCTGAAACCAGCTAGCTGGAAAAAAAAAAAAAGCCTCTTATGCAGTTGCACTGTTGTTGTCTTCTCTGTGTCACCACTGGATAAATCGATTTTTAGACCCTACATTTGGGGGCTTGTCAGGGATCAATCAACTTGGTGACAACCAGACTAGACATGAAAGAGAAGGCTTTGCACTTTGCCGTGGAAGGAAGATTAATCACCTCCATCTGGGACTCACTGGAGGCCTTAGGGCCTGTTCTGAGACTTGTCTTGTTCTGAAAAGGAGAGTTGGCCACTTCCATTTGGTACTTGCAGGGGGCCTTAAATCCTGTTCCCAAGCTTGTCTTGTTCTGGAAGAGAATTCTCTATAGAGGAACTGGGTTAGCCACCCTGGAGGCTCAACTTGAAATCAAGGGAGAAGTCCCCAATAACTGGAAGAACAACGAGCATCCACATTGGCCTAAAAGCCCTCAGAAGGTACAAGAAATATATACCGAGTGTCTGCACTCTATGACTATAACTGACGGGCTAAAGGATGTACAAACACAAGAGATGGGTGTGAATGCCAGATGTGGTGTGTGTGGAGGAATGGGGCCTGGGGAAGGACATTTGGAGGAGGGATACGAAGACTGCATTGTCGAGATGAGGAGGTAGTGTTGTTATATTTTGATCAACCGGACTGGAGAGAAATGTTCACATATTGAAATGTTCAACTTGTAAGCTAAATAATGTGATTAAATGTATTAAAAAATGTAAATAAAAAAATAAAGCGAGCCCTTCTTCAAGAGAAAGCCTGCTCAATGGCTCCTGAGATCTAGACATGCTGGGAGAAAGGAAGATGTCCCACTCCTAACTGGGCCTCCAGCATACAAAACCCACGTGAACAGCCCTTCTTCAAGAGAAAGCCTGCTCAATGGCTCCTGAGATCTAGACATGCTGGGAGAAAGGAAGATGTCCCACTCCTAACTGGGCCTCCAGCATACAAAACCCACGTGAACAGCCCTTCTTCAAGAGAAAGCCTGCTCAATGGCTCCTGAGATCTAGACATGCTGGGAGAAAGGAAGATGTCCCACTCCTAACTGGGCCTCCAGCATACAAAACCCACGTGGTAGGAAAACCCCTTTCATATCTCCTGTCTCTGAATCAATCTTTGTCTCTCTCTACCTCTCACTCTCTCTCTCTCTCTCCCTCTCTCTGTCTGTCTGTCTGTCTTTTTTTTAATTTTTGCTTTTTAGAATTTTTTAAGGTGAGGCTTCTTACAGGGCCCTTTGGCCCCTCCCTCCTAGGCCTTTGTTTTGTTAATAATCCCCTCTGCTCCTCCCAGAACAGCCCTTCTTCAAGAGAAAGCCTGCTCAATGGCTCCTGAGATCTAGACAGTTTGTGCGGCGCGCTAGCGCGCCACGCGGTTTTCTAATTTTTGATTTTTATTGAAATTTTTTTAATATTAATTTTTCTTTTTTAGATTTATTCCAAAGCTTTTCTCTTTTTTTCCTCTGTTTCTTGTCTGTTTTTTTTTGTTGTTGTTGGTATTGTTTCCCTCTCTCTGCTTCCTTTTCTGCACACTTCCCAACCCTCATATTAAACTTCAAAAGTTTGGGAAGAAACCAACCATCCACCAGATGACTAGAAATCGCTGCAGGACCACAAGAAATATGGAGAAGCAGGAAAATGCCCCTCCTCCAATTGAAACGGATAGCTCCTCTTCATCCACACACAGTTCAAGGGAATTCATGGAAATGTCTGATAAACAATTCAGATCATTCATAATGACAAAGCTAACAGAGATCGAAGAGAAGAGAGACAAGGAACTGCTGAAGGGGAAGGAGAAAGGAGTTGAAGAGTTCTAGGAGGTGAGGAAATTCATGCAAGATCTAAAAGAGGAGTTTCACACTTTATAAAAGAATCAGATGGAGCTGTTAGTGATGAAGGCTATAATACAAGAAGTCAAAATCTCCCTTGAAAGTATTAAAAGCAGACTAGATCATTCAGAAAATGGAATCTCTAATGTAGAAGAGAAAATGACTGGCCTAGAAAGGTCCACCATAAAGACTGAGAAAATGGCCCAAAACTTTGAGAATAATATGCAAGAAGTACTAGATACAATTAAACGTCCAGGGGCGGCAGGCGGGGGCTCCGCTCCACGTGCCGACGCGTGGGGGTGGGGAGGCGGGCGCGGGGGCTCCAATCCGCGTGCTGGGGTGCGGGGTCAGGGCGCGGGGGCTCCGCTCCACGTGCCCTGTCTGGAGGTCTGGCCCGACGGGCTCTGGTCCACGTGCCGTGGCCGGGGCTCTGTCCTGTGTGCCATGGCCGGGGTCTGCCCCGCGTGCCGTGGCCGGGGTCTGCCCCGTGTGCCTTGGCCGGGGTCTGTCCCTCCTGCTGTGGCCAGGGCTCTGCCCCGTGTGCCGTGGCCGGGGCTCTGACCCCGCGGGCCTTGGCCGGGGTCTGTCCCGCGTACCGTGGCCGGGGCTCTGACCCCACGTGCCGTGGCCGGGGTCTGCCCCGCGTGCCTTGGCCGGGGTCTGCCCTGTGTGCCGTGGCCGGGGCTCTGCTCCGTGTGCCGTGGCCGGGGTCTGCCCCGCGTGCCGTGGCTGGGGCCCTGTCCCGCGTGCCATGGCCGAGGTCTGCCCTGCGTGCCGTGGCCGGGACTCTGCCCCACGTGCTGTGGCCGGGGTCTGCCCCGCGTGCCTTGGCCGGGGTCTACCCCGTGTGCCGTGGCCGGGGCTCTGCTTCGCATGCCCTATCCGGAGGTCCGGCCCGACCGGGGCTCTGCCCCTCGTGCCGTGGCCGGGCACTGCCCCATGTGCCGTGGCCGGGGTCGGCCCCCGCGTGCCGTGGCCGGGTTCTGCCCCGCGTGCCGTGGCCGGGGCCCTGTCCCGCGTGCCGTGGCCGGGGTCTGCGCCCACGTGCCGTGGCCGTGGTCCTGTCCCTGTGTGCCGTGGCCGGGGTCTGCCCCGTGTGCCATGGCCAGGGCCCTGCCCCCTCGTGCCGTGGCCAGGTTCTGCCCCGCGTGCCGTGGCCGGGGCCCTGTCCCGCGTGCCGTGGCCGGGGCCTGCCCCCGCGTGCCGTGGCCGTGGTCCTGTCCCCGTGTGCCGTGGCCGGGGTCTGCCCCGTGTGCCGTGGCCGGGGTCTGCCCAAGCGTGCCGTGGCCAGGTTCTGCCCCGCGTGCCGTGGCTGGGGCCCTGTCCCACATGCCGTGGCCGGGGTTCTGCCCCGCGTGCCGTGGCCAGGGCCCTGTCCCGCGTGCCGTGGCCGGGGCTCTGCCCCGCGTGCCATGGCCGCGGCCTGCCCCGTGTGCCCTATCCGGAGGTCCGGCCTGACCGGGGCTCTGCCCCGCGTGCCGTGGCCGGGCTCTGCCGCGCGTGCCGTGGCCGGGCTCTGCCCCCATGTGCCTTGGCCGGGGTCTGCCCCCGCGTGCCGTGGCCGGGCTCTGCCCCCGTGTGCCGTGGCCGGGGTCTGCCCCCTCGTGCCGTGGCCGGGGTTCTGCCCCGCGTTCCGTGGCCGGGGTTCTGCCCCACGTGCCGTGGCCGGAGCCTGCCCCCGTGTGCCGTGGCCGTGGTCCTGTCCCCGCGTGCCGTGGCCGGGGTCTGCCCCATGTGCCATGGCCGGGGTCTGCCCCCTCGTGCCGTGGCCGGGGTCTGCCCCACGTGCCATGGCCGGGGCCCTGTCCCGTGTGCCGTGGCCGGGGCCCTGTCCCGCGTGCCGTGGCCGGGGTTCTGCCCCGTGTGCCGTGGCCGGGGTTCTGCCCCGCGTGCCGTGGCCGGAGCCTGCCCCCGCGTGCCGTGGCCGTGGTCCTGTCCCCGCGTGCCGTGGCCGGGGTCTGCCCCATGTGCCGTGGCCGGGGTCTGCCCCCTCGTGCCGTGGCCGGGGTCTGCCCCACGTGCCATGGCCGGGGCCTTGTCCCGTGTGCCGTGGCCGGGGCCCTATCCCGCGTGCCGTGGCCGGGGTTCTGCCCTGCGTGCCGTGGCCGGGGTCTGCCCCGCGTGCCGTGGCCGGGGTCTGCCCCCGCGTGCCGTGGCCGGGGTCTGCCCCGCGTGCCGTGGCCGGGACTCTGCCCCGCGTGCCGTGGCCAGGGTCTGCCCCGCGTGCTGTGGCCGGGGTCAGCCCCCGCGTGCCGTGGCCGGGGTCTGCCCCGCGTGCTGTGGCCGGGACTCTGCCCTGCGTGCCGTGGCCGGGACTCTGCCCTGCGTGCCGTGGCCGGGGTTCTGCCCCGCGTGCCGTGACCGGGCCCTGCCCCGCAAGCCGTGGCCGTGGCTCTGCCCCGCGTGCCGTGGCCGGGTTCTGCCCCCGTGTGCCGTGGCCGGGGCTCTGCCCCGCGTGCCGTGGCCGGGGCTCTTCCCCCGCGGGCCGTGGCCGGGATCTGCCCCACGTGCCGCAACCGCTGATGGCCGTTTCTGCCTTCCTGAGCCGCATTCCTGAAACTGTGTTCCATGGAGATTCACCTACATTTGCGGGGCTGCACTAGACCCACCCTTGGTCCAGCCCTGAGTGCAGTCTACGTTTCCTATTGTTGGGAACTTTATGATCTGATAATTGGAAAAAAAATCATGTTTATCATAAAAAATAATTAGAATAATAATAATAATGATTGGGGGAAACATAGGAAAGCTATTGAATGTTGAAGCGGGGAGATTAATGTCTCTGTACTGACTGACATGCATGGCATTCCCTTTTGAAAAAGCAATGTAATACACTGTAAAGTTATATGTAATTCAATGTAATAAAAAAATAGATAATAAAAAAAATAAAAAAAAATAAAAAAATAAAATAAAAAAAAATAAATAAAGCAACAATACATTTTCCATGGAAGTCTCTTATTTTCAAACAAAGAAAGAAAAATTTCTGGCTTCAAACAATTTCACAAAGCAGTCAACTCTTCCCAATACCCAGAAGACTTTGCATTTAGTAAACTCTGGATAGACTGTTTTAATTGTTCACTTGCTGGATCACTATGTGGTAAAATTGGAGACTGCCCACCAAATTCTTTCTTAGAGTTTATACCTTCTCATTTGGACATGATGACTGTGGTTGACTACAGATTTTTTTTTTAAATCTATAATGCTGTATACATGGTGGCTCAAGTTCTTCATCAGATTCTTTCACAGAAAATAGAAATGAGATCTCTAGGAGATGCAGGCCAGTCTGTGCTTTCTTCCTGGCAGGTAAATACCCTCAACAACCAGGACATGCATTTAGCACCTGATACTATTGGAAGTATTTTATTAAGGTACAATATTATGACAGTGTTATCTTCTACATATCAACAAGATCAGGCAAAATGAAGTCTTGTTTTTCCAACTAGATATAAGTATTAGTGAAACCATTATTTAGAAAATTCTGCCATTAGGGCCTTAGATTTTAAAATATTTAATATTACATACAAGCATATTTTATAATGTAGAATCAAATACTTCATTTTTAAATTAATTAATTTATTTTCATTTCATTTTCTTCAATACATTCAATTACATTATTATTTGTCTTACAAAATGGATATTTCAACAGGTGAACACCTCTCCCCAGCACCGTCGATAAAACCACAAAGATCTTCAACCGATAATATCACACCTCTCTGTGCCATTAATGTTTTTCTCCCTGTTCCTCCCCCAAATGTCCTTCCTCAGACCCCCCTCTTACACTATATCTGGTATTTACATCTATATACTGTGTTTCTATATCCTTTAGACAATTAGTTTCAGTCATAGAGTGCAGACACACGGTATATATTAAGTGGGGACATACAATGACTCTCTTTCATAGCATGGCTTGCTTCACTCAGCAGTAAGTCTTCCATATTCATCCACTTCCTGTCAAAAGCCAGGGTTTTTTTTTATGGATGAATAGTATTCCATTGAATATATGTGCCACAGTTTTTCTAACCATTCATCAGTTCATGGGCATTTGGGTTGCTTCCATGACTTAGCAATCGTGAAAAGTGCCGCAATAAATATCGATGTGCAAGCACTTTTCTGATAAAGTATTCTGCTGTCCTTTGGGCAGATACCAAGGAGTGGGATTGCTGGATCCTATGGTAGTTCTATTTGTAGATTTTTGAGGAATCTCCAAATTGTTCTCCAAAGTAGTTGGACCAATTTACATTCCCACCAGCAGTGTAAGAGAGTTCCCTTTTCACCACACCCCCACCAACACTTACCATTTTTTGTTTTTTTAATCTTAGACATTCTGACTGGGGTTATGTGATATCTCATTGTTGTTTTGATCTGTATTTCTCTTACAATGAGGGATGTTGAGCATTTTTTCATAAGCCTTTTAGCTATTCGTATGTCATCTTTAGAGAGTGTTTTTTTCAACTCATTCTCCCATCTTTTAATAGGATTGATTGTCTTTTTCCGGAATAGCTGCTTGAGTTCCTTGTGAATTTTAATGATCAGTCCCTTATCTGATGCATAGTTTACAAAAATATTTTCCCATTCTGAGGGCTGTCTATTCACACTAAGCACTGTGTCTTTTGCCATGCAGAAACTTCTTAGTCTGATGTAATCCTACTTGTCTATTTTGGGGATTATTGACTGTTCTTTGGGAGTCTTATTTAAGAAGTATTTCCCTACCCCAATGTCTCCCAGAATTTCCCTGGTGTTTTCCAGGAGCAGTTTTATAGTTTGAGGTCTTAGATTTAGATCTTTGATCCACCTTGACTTTATTTTTGTCAGAGGTGAAAGGTAGGGGTTCAGATTGATCTTTCTGCAAGTGGAGATCCAGTTTTGCCAGCACCATTTGCTCAAGAGGTTTTATTATTCCCACTGGATTGACTTGTACCCCTTGTCAAAAATCAGTTGGCTGTAAGTTTGAGCATTCATTTCTGGGGACTCTATTTTGTTCCATTGGTCCACCTGTCTGTTTCTGGATTGACTGGTAACCCTTGTCAAAAATCAGTTGATTGTGTTTGGGTATTTAGTTCTGGAGAGTGTATTCTGTTCCCTTGGTCCATTTGTCTGTTTCTGTGCCAGTACCATGCTGTTTTGATTACCACAGCTTTGTAGTATATTTTTTGGTGGGGGAGTGAGATGCTGCCCACTCCACTCTTCTTGTTCAGAACTGCTTTGGCAATACGGGGTCTCTTATGATTCCAGACAAACTTTATGATTGTCTTTCCTAGATCTGTGAAGAATGTATCTGGTACCTTGATTGGCATTGCATTAAATAGGTAGATTAATTTGGGTAGAATTGCCATTTTATTTATTTATTTATTTATTTATTTTTGGAGAGGTTTTCGTTATAAGGTGCATGCGCTCGCCAGACAGACAGAGAGAGAGACAGAGAGACAGAAAGTGAAAAATCACCCCCCAGGGGGTATGGTCACGCCGCAATCCCTTCTCCTCCATTCTTCTCTCGGGATCTTGGGCACGCATGCACACTCGCCCGGCATGAGTTTTAAGCCACCGGGTCCAGGACGTGAACCGTGGTCGACTACGTGGGAGTCCAGTGACACAGCCATTATTCTAACTGCTGGTTCCCTAGAATTGCCATTTTGATTATATTAATTCTTCCAATCCAGGAACATGGGATGTCCTTCCTCTTTTTTGTGTCATTTTCAATTTCTTTTTTTAGCTTCTCATAGTTTTCCTTGTGAAGGTCTTTAACTTCTTTGGTTAGATTTATCCCTAAGTATCTTACACTTTTTGTGGCTATGGTAAATGGAACAACTTTTTTTCAGTTCTATCTCAGTCTGCCTGTTGTTCATATAGAGAAATGCTACAGATTTCTAGATATTAATTTTGTATTCTGAAACTTTGCTGTATTCATGTATTACTTCCAGAAATTTTTTTATGGAAATCATGTCATCTGCAAATAGAGTTTCACCTCTTCTTTTCCCATTTGAATTCCTTTTATTTTTTCTTCTTTTATGATTGCAATGTCCAGGACTTCCAGTACTATGTTGAAGAGGAGTGGAGAAAGTGGACATCTTTGTCTTGTACCTGTATTTAGTGGAAAAGCTTTCAGCTTTTCTCCATTGAGGATGATGTTTGCTATGGGCTTTTCATAGATAGCTTTTATTGTGTTGAGAAATGACCCTTCTATGCCGATTTTGCTGAGAGTCTTTATCATGAAGGGATGTTGTATCTTATCAAATGCTTTTTCTGCATCAATCGATATGACCACATGGTTTTTATCTTTCTTCCTATTAATATGCTGTATTACATTTATGGTTTTGCGTATGTTGAACCAACCTTGCATTCCTGGATAAAGCCTACCTGATCATGATCTTTTTTATAAGTTGTTGTATACAATTGGCTAATATCTTGTTGAGCATCTTTGCGTCTATATTCATCAGAGATATTGGTCTATAGTTTTCCTTCCTTGTCCTGTCCTTATCTGTTTTAAGGATAAGGGTGATAGAGGCTTCATAGAATGAATTAGGGAGAGATTCACCCTTTTGGATCTTTAGAAATAACTTGAGCAGAATGGGGGTTAACTCTTCGTTGAAAGTTTTATAGAATTCAGAGGTGAATCCATCAGGGCCAGGGCTTTTCTTCGTTGGGAGGTTATTTATAACTGATTCGATCTCCTGTCTTGTTATGGACCTATTCAGGCTTTCTATATCATCCTGGCTCAATCTAGGTAAGTTATACGTGTCCAGGAATTTGTCCTTCTCATCCAGATTGTCTTGTTTCTTGGCATACAGTTGTTCATAGTATCCTCTAATGATGTTCTGTATTTCTTCTTTGTCTGTTATATTTCTTGCTTCATTGCAGATCTGATTCACCTGGTTCTTTTCTCTCTTCTTCTTAATAAGTCTCGCTAGGGGCATATCAATTTTGTTTATCTTTTCAAAGAACCAGCTTTTACTTTCATTTATCTTCTGTATAGTTCATTTATTTTCTATTTCATTTATTTCTGGTCGGATCTTTATTATTTCCTTTCTCCTGGAGTTATTTGGATCTTTTTGCTGTTGCTTTTCCAATTCTGTGAGGCATGATGTTAAGTGATCCATTTGCCTTCTTTCCATCCTCCTCTTATGTGCACTAATTGCTATGAACTTCCCTCTTATTACTGCTTTAGCAGTGTCCCAAAGATTATGGAAACTCGTGTTCTCATTGTCATTGGTTTCCATGAACCTTTTGATTTCTGTCTTTATTTCTTCAGTAGTGGTGGAGTCATTCAGGAGTAGGTTATTAAGTTTCCATATATTTGAGTATTTTTGAGGATTTCTCTTGAAATTAAACTCAAGTTTAATTCCATCATGGTCAGAGAAGATGCTGGGCATAGTTTCTATGCCTTTGAATCTGTAGAGGCTTGCTATGTGCCCTATGATGTGGTCAATCTTCGAGAATGTTCCATGTGGTGGCGAGAAAAAAGTGTATCTCGAGGTTTTGGGATGGAAAGTTCTATATATATCTGTTAAGTTCATTTGATTTATGATATCATTTAGATTCTATATCTCTTTACCTATTTTTTGTCTAGATGATCTATCCAGAGGGGATAGTGCAGTGTTGAGGTCTCCAACAATTATTGTGTTGCAGTCTATCTCTCTTTTTACATCTAGCAGTCTTTCCTTCACATATTTGGGTGCTCCTGTGTTAGGCACATAGATATTAATAAGCATTATATCTTCTTGCTCGAGTGACCCTTTTACTACAATATAGTGTCCTTCTTTGTCTCTTCAAACAGTTTTTGTTTTAAAGCCTATTTTGTCAGAGATTAGTATTGCAACTCCAGCTCTTTTTTTGGTTCCCATTTGCATGGAAACTCTTTTTCCAACCCTTCACTTTCAGTCTATGTATATCTTTATCCATGAAGTGGGTTTCCTGTAGGCAACAGATAGAGGGTTTTTGTTTTTTAATCCACTCAGCCAGTCTGGGTCTCTTGACTGGCAAATTTAATCCATTAACATTCAATGTTATTATCGATGTTACTGGATCTGTCCCAACGTTTAAGTTGGCCATTGTTTTAGTTGCCTTTTACTCCTTTGTTTCTGGCTGTTACTTCTTTAGTTTTCCTGGAACAGTACTTTCCTCAGGGTTTCTTGGAGAGCTGACCTGGTGCTGGCAAATTCTTTCAGGTCTTGTTTGTCTCAGAAAATTTTAATCTTTTATTCCCATATGAAGGATAATCTAGCAGGATACAATAATCTTGGTTGAAATTGTTTCTCTCTTAACACTTTCAATACATCTTCCCATTCTTTCCTTGCTTGCATTGTTTCCGTTGAGAAGTCCTGTGTTAGCCTGATGGGGTGACTTTTGTATGTCACTTGTCGTCTCCCTCTTGCCAGTTTTAGTATCTTATCTTTATCTGTGGTCTTAGCCAGTCAGGCTACGATATGCCTTGGGGAAGATCTTCTTGGGTTGATTCTATTTGGGGTTCTTTGTATTTCCTGGGTCTGGATGCTTGAGTGCCTCTCCTGACTTGGGAAATTTTCTTCCAAGATTTCATGGAATAGGTTTTCCATGCCCTTATTAGTTTCTTCATCTTCTGGGATACCAATTATTCAGATGTTAGGACGTCTAATGGAATCTAGTATTTCTCGTACGTTATCCTCATGGTTTTTTTTTTGTTATTTTCTCTATCTTTTTGGTGGTTTTATCTAGGTCAGAAGTTTTATCTTCTACATCAGAGATTCGATCTTCAACATGGTCTAGTCAACTTTTAATACTTTCGAGAGAGTTTTTGATTTCTTGTATTACAGACTTCACCTCTAGTAGTTCCATCTTATTCTTTCTTAGCGTGCCCATTTCTTCCTTCATATCATGGAAGGACTTTCTCATCTCATGTAGTTCATTATCTCTTTTCTGTTCCAGCTCATAGTCTTTGTTCAACATGAATGTTTTAAATTCTATGTCGGACATTTTGGTAACGTCCTCTATTTTTTCAAGAAAAGGAAAGGAGTTACTGTGTTCTTTTGATGGAGACATATTTCCTATTTTATTCAGACCTGAAGTTCTTCTTCTACTTCTAACCATTGGGAGATGTGTTCTCTTTGAAATACCTTTTAAGAGAACGTTTCCTAGAATAGGAGCAAGAGTGTTTCCTTTTGGATGTGGAATGAAGACTGCCAAAATTTCTCTTCTATTGTTTTTGGCAATGTGATCAAAGGAAAAGTATTCCCTTCAGCCGTACAAAAAAAAAAGTATCTCCTTCTTCACAGGTAGTTCAGAAAAAGGGATGATCTCAGAGAGTCTTAAAATACTAGAATATTTCAAAACTGTAATTCTAGACCTATCTAAACTTCCAGGGATGGTGGAGACAAAAGGAATAAGGACCAGATAACTGGGAGGAAAATAATAATAATAATAATAATAATAATAAAAAGAAACAAAGAAATAAAGAAAAAGTCGTATGCTGTGCACTAGCGTGTCACACGATCTCGCCGGGGGCAAAAGATAGGAGTGGCATCTCACTCCCCCACCCAAAAATATACTACAAAGCTGTGGAAATCAAAACAGCATGGTACTGGCACAGAAACAGACAAATGGACCAAGGGAACAGAATACACTCTCCAGAACTAAATACCCAAACACAATCAACTGATTTTTGACAAGGGTTACCAGTCAATCCAGTGGGAAAAGGAAAACCTCTTCAGCAAATAGTGCTGGAAAAACTGGATTTCTACCTGCAGAAAGGTGAATATGTAGCCCTATCTCTCATCTTTGACAAAAATCAACTCAAGGTGGATCAAAGATCTAAACCTAAGACCTCAAACTATAAAACTTCTCCTAGAAAACACTGGGGAAACTCTGGGTCACATTGGGGTAGGCAAGGACTTCTTAAATAAGACTCTCAAAACACAGTTGATAATCCCCAAAATAGACAAGTAGGATTACATCAGATTAAGAAGTTGTTTTTTTGTTTGTTTGTTTGTTTGTTTGGGACCAGCAGTTAGCGTAATGGCTATGTCAATGGACTCCCACGTAGTCGACCGCAGTTCGAGTCACGGACCTGGTGGCTTAAACTCAAGCCGGGCGCGTGTGCGTGCATGCTCAAGATCCCGGGAGGAGAATGGAGGAGAAGAGATTGCAGCGTGGCCATCCCCCCTGGGGGGTGATTTCTTGCTTTCTATATCTCTGTCTCTCTCTGACTGTCTGGGGACCACACACGCCCTATAGCAAAAACTTCTCCAAAAAAAAAATGAAAGAAGAGGAGAAGGAGAAAAAAAAACAGTGTACCTGGCTGGCAGAGGATTTTCTGGCTCGGGCGTCCTGGGTCTGGGGCCTCAAGGGGCAGTCCTCCCATGCAGTTCCTGGACAAGGGAAAAAAAGATGGGAGTGGAGTGTCTGTAGGTCTAATGGCCTTCCTATGAGATAGTGAGGAGAGAGGAATTTACAAATCAAAGAAGAGGAGGAGAAAAATAAAAGTGTACCTGGCTGACAGAGGGTTTTCTGGCTTGGGGGTCCTGGGTCTGCGGCATCAGGGGGCAGTCCTCCCTTGCAGTTCCAGGCCCAGGGGTTGAAAGATGGGAGTGGGGTGTCTGTAGGTCTAATGGCATTGCTATGAGATAGAGAGAAGAGGGGAATGTACAAATGAAAAAAGAGAAGGAGAAAAAAAAGTGTGTCTGGCTGACAGAGTGTTTTCAAGCTTGGGGATCCAGGGTCAGGGGATCCAGGAGGAGGGAGTCCTCCCTATAAGCTCCTGGACCAGGGGGCAAAAGATAGGAATGGGGTGTCTGTAGGTCTAATGGCTTTCCTATGAGATAGTGAGAAGAGAGGAATTTACAAATGAAAAAAACATGAGAAGGAGAAAAATAAAAAGTGTACCCGGCTGACAGAGGGTTTTCTGGCTTGAGGGTCCTGGGTTTGGGGCTTCAGGGGGTAGTCCTCCCTTTCAGTTCCTGGCCCAGGGGGTGAAAGATGGAACTGGGGTGTCTGTAGGTTTAATGGACGTCCAGGCTGACATAGGGTATTCGGGCTTGTGGGTCCAGGGACTGGGAATTCAGAGGGCAGTCCTCCCATGCAGTTTCTAGCCCAGGGGATGAAAGACGGGAGTGGGGTGTCTGTAGGTCTAATGGCCTTCCTGGCTTACAGAGGGTTTTCTGGCTTGGGGGTCCAGGGTCTGGGGCTTCAGGGGACAGTCCTCCATTGCAGTTCCTGGCCCAGTGGGTGAAAGATGGGAGTCTGGTGTCTGTAGGTCTAATGGCCTTCCTATGAGATACTGAGAAGAGAGGAATTTACAAATAAAAGAAGAGGAGAAGGAGAAAAAAAAAGTGTACCTGGCTGACAGAGGGTTTTTTGGCTTGAGGGTCCTGGGTCTGGGGCTTCAGGGGGCAGTCCTGACTTGCAGTTCCAGGCCCAGGGGGCGAAAGATGGGACTGGGGTGTCTGTAGGTCTAATGGACGTCCAGGCTGACAGAGGGTTTTCTGGCTTGGGGGTCCTGGGTCTGGAGCTTCAGAGAGCAGTCCTCTCTGGCAGTTCCTAGCCCAGGGGGTGAAAGATGGGAGTGGGGTGTCTATAGGTCTAATGGCCATCCTATGAAATAGTGAGAAGAGAGGAATTTGCAAATGAAAGAAGAGGAGAAGGAGAAAAATAAAAGAGTACCTGGTTGACTGAGGGTTTTCTGGCTTGGGGGTTCTGGGTCTGGGGCTTCAGGGGCCCGTCCT
>JAKSZU010000892.1:0-30336 GCA_026018925.1 Tupaia tana
AGGGAATTTTTCATAGCTTTTAAACTTTATTATACTGAAATTAAAGCTGGAAAAAATAACTGACTTATTAGCTACAACAAAAGGACAAATATTTAGCCAGAGATATCAGTTCCTCCTGAAAAAGAATATTTACCTCCTCTTGTTGCAATTTTTCTCAAGGTGTCTTAACGATTTCAGATAGAATTTAAAATTCACCTTAAAAGTAGAAACAAACCAAAGGACTAGTTAAACTGACAAGAACTAATAAAATATGCTCAAATTTACTGCCAGAATCATGGGCACTTCATACAATACTTAGACTCTACCAGTTTTAAGTAAAATAAATAAGGAAAAAATTATAATTACAAAGCCAGTCTTTCCCCTTGGGGAAACAAAAAGCCACTTCTGACCAATTGCTCCCTACAGATACATATACTGTATATTATTATAAGCTTCTTCAGAGAAGCAAAACATATTTGTCTTCCTGACATTGGATTCTAGTATCTGTTAGTTTTTTTTGTTTTTTGATTTTTTAAATCAGGAAGGCAACTGCAAGTGTTGGGTGTGGCGCGCCCCACCCATCGCCTGTCGAGCATGCCCCTAAGATGGCCCGCAGCGGAAGCCCGAAGCGTGCCCAGAGGGTAAACAACTTTCAGGAAGTAAAATGGCGGGGAGCGTGGAGAGCACGGGAACGCGACATGCGACCAATCCTCTTTCGAGGATTGGCTTCCGTACACGTGGACAATGCGCTGATTGGCTAAGGGCCCTTTAAAAGGCCCTGGGAGGAAGCAGGGAGGGGGGAACTTCTGAAACATAACCTGGGGAAATAAAGTGCTGAAGAGAAGACCGTCTCCGGGTCGTCTGTAACGCCGACAAGTGGAGGCCCCGCTGGGATTCTCCTCTCCCTCCACGGTAGGAGAGCGGTCAGAACTCTTCCACTCCAGGGCAGCCGACTGGCAAGTCTCAAAAGGTAGGAGACACACTTCAATGATAAAAAGACCTCGGGATAGAGGCGGGATTTTTTGAACAAAAGACCTCGGGATAGAGGCGGGATAGCGCACAAGACCTCGGCACAGAGGCAGGGCGCTTTTTCTTTGCTTTCCTTCTTTCACCTGTTGGCTGTAGGCTGGTCCTAGCCAACATGGGTAACTCACCCTCTCACCCCCTTTTCCAGGCACTCAAAGTGCTCTTAAAAACTAAAGGACTTAAGTTGAGGGATAAGACCATGTTGGAGTTTCTTGGTGAGATAGACCTTGCCGTGCCCTGGTTTGCGGTCTCGGGCAGTCTTAATGTGCCCTGCTGGGATAAGCTGGGTGGCGATATTGAACGGGCACAATGTCAGGGCCAGATCTCAGGGGGAACTTTGCCCCTGTGGCGCATAATTCGAGCTTGTTTGAAGGACAAAAAATTCGCCCCCGCAGTGGAGCAAAGAAGGGCCGCGTTAGATGAGATTAAGGAAGAACGATCCATCAGGTCAGAAACCAAAAGTGAAACAAGTACTGACTCTGAGTCCGAGTCCGAGTCTGAGTTGACTTCGGACGAGGAGCTCAAAACGATTAACAAACAACTTGGAAAATTAAAATTAACAGA
The DNA here is from genome assembly GCA_026018925.1 of Tupaia tana. Taxonomy (NCBI): domain Eukaryota; kingdom Metazoa; phylum Chordata; class Mammalia; order Scandentia; family Tupaiidae; genus Tupaia; species Tupaia tana. The sequence goes on from JAKSZU010000892.1 coordinate 1,570, forward strand.
TAAACACGCCTGATCAGAAACAAATCCCCCTCCCTACAATCCCTCTGCGCCATTGGCGGAAGGAGGCACCTCCTTCCATCCTAAAACCTGGCAGGAAGCCAATGCAAGTGGGGAGTTAGGTACTTTCCCGGTGTTTGTAGATAATGCAGGCAATCAATATCACGAGCCCCTTGATTTCAAAACCGTAAAGAATTTGGCCGAGGCTGTTCGAGCCTATGGTATCAACGTGGCATTTACTGTCGCGATGGTTGAAAGCTTTGAAAGATATGCAATGACACCAGAGGATTGGCAACGAGTCGCTAAAGCAACCCTAAATCCGGGGCAGTATCTAGATTGGAAATCTACAGTCATAGAAAAGGCCAATGAACAGGCAGCAAGAAACCGAGCGACCGGAGGCCCCGCTGCAACCTGGGACGCAGATATGCTTCTAGGACAGGGTCGCTTTCTCAATAATCACATAGGGTACCCACAACAGGTCTATGAGCAAATCAACCATGTCTGTATACTGGCCTGGAAGGCCCTCCCCAGTAGAGGGGAAGTGTCTGGGAATTTGACCAAGATCATACAAGGACCCACCGAGCCGTTCTCAGATTTTGTAGCCAGGCTGATGGAGGCCGCGGGCCGGATTTTTGGTGAGGCGGAATCAGCAATGCCCTTAGTAAAACAGCTTGTGTATGAACAATGCACCAAGGAATGCCGAGGGGCCATAACCCCGTTTAAGGGCAAGCCCTTAGAGGTGTGGATGAAAGTCTGCCGAGAGATAGGGGGACCGCTAACCAGTTCCTCTCTCGCTGCAGCTGTTATGGCCATGACCAATCGGTCCAATAAAGTTCCCAACACTCCGGGAACATGTTTTTCTTGTGGCCGACCTGGACATATGAAAAGGGAATGTCCGTTCCGCAGGTCTCGGGTTAACCCGCCAAGTGCCCTTTGCACCAGATGCAGGAAGGGCAATCATCCTGCAGAACAGTGCCACTCTGTTAAGGATATTGATGGTAGACCTCTCCAGCCTGTTCCTTCCCAAGGTGGAGCGCGTCCAAAAAACGTGTCGCGGGGCCCCAGACCCCAGGGCCCTCAAACATATGGGGCCCAATTCCAGCCACACATGTACCCTGCCATGAGTCAGTCCCCCGAGGGCTTAAAGACCCTGCCCTGGCCCCGCTTCCAGCCTCCCAATTCGTCCGCAGAGCCACTTCGGGCTCAGCAGGACTGGACCTCTGTGCCATCTCCCGAATCATACTAACACCCCGAATGGGTATTCAGATTCTGGATTCAGACTTAACAGGACCCCTGCCTCCAAACTCGGTTGGGCTGCTTGTGGGACGATCATCCTCCACCCAAAAAGGACTCATTGTTCACCCCGGGGTCATCGATCCCGATTATACAGGCAGAATTAAAATTATGGCTTCATCACCCCGTGGAATCGTGGCAATCTCCCCTGGAGATCGGATAGCCCAATTATTGGTGCTGCCCAGCCTTCATGGCTTGTTCCCCTCAACAGATAAAACCAGAGAGAACAAAGGGTTTGGTTCCTCCGGGATGGACGTGATAGCCCTGGCTTTTGATATGGGAACGCACCCTGTGCTAACATTAGTGGTATAAGGAAAATCTATTAGGGGACTCTTGGATACTGGAGCAGATCGCAGTGTCATAGCTGAAAAGGATTGGTCCTCAGCTTGGCCGATCCAGCAGGCGTCCCAAACGCTCCGAGGGTTAGGATAAGCCAACACACCTAACATCAGTGCGCGGGAGTTACACTGGAAGGATCCCGAAGGTCGTTCAGGGAAAATTCAGCCTTACGTCCTGGCCCTGCCCGTTTCTCTTTGGGGAAGAGATCTACTTTCGGCCATGGGGTATTCCCTTTCCAACACATACTCTGAAACAGCACAACACATGTTGAGTCAACAAGGTTTCCACCCTTCCTTTGGATTAGGAAAACATCTACAGGGAAGAACATCACCCATACAGGCAGTGACTCGCAACGCACGTCAGGGGCTGGGTTTTTCATAGGGGCCACTGATTCAACTATCCCCATCACTTGGAAAGTGGGAGAGCCAGTGTGGGTGAGTCAGTGGCCCCTTTCCTTAGAAAAACTCCAGGCAGCACAACAGTTAATCCAGGAACAGTTTGCGGCAGGCCACATTCAACCTTCCACCTCTCCATGGAACACCCCCATCTTTGTAATAAAAAAGAAATCCGGGAAATGGCGCCTGCTACATGACTTACGAGCAGTCAATGCCCAGATGCAAATCCTGGGGCCTGTGCAGAGGGGCCTCCCGCTGCTTTCTGCTTTACCTGATCGATGGGTTGTCATTTGTATAGACAGACATTAGGGATTGTTTTTTCTCCATTCCACTACACCCAAATGACACCCACCGATTTGCCTTCACCCTCCCTTCCGTAAATCATGAGCAGCCTGATCAAAGATTCGAATGGGTAGTGCTACCACAGGGCATGGCTAATAGCCCAACGTTGTGCCAATTGTACGTAGACAATGCCCTTCAGCCTGTTCGAAATAAATTCCCATCTATTCGGTGCATTCATTACATGGACGATATACTTATCGCCTCAGAAAACTCTGAGGTATTGGATCAGGCATTCACGCTGCTCATTACTACGTTGGAAACCCATGGTCTATTTGTCGTTCCCGAGAAAGTCCAAAAGGGAGACAGTCCTTTTTAGGGGCCACGGTTACCCCTGAACTCATTCTGCCTCAAAAACTTGCCATCAGAACTGATCATTTAAAAACACTCAATGATTTCCAAAAGTTATTGGGGGACATAAATTGGCTACGACCCTCACTGAAAATCCCCAACCATGTTTTGAAGCCCTTGTATGAGATTCTGGTCGGGGACTCCCGCCTCGAGTCGCCTAGAAGTCTTACCCCTAAGGCCAGAGAGGCATTGGCGGTTGTAGAAAAGGCTATAAGCCAGACCTCCCTTAAGCGAGTCACACCAGAACAGCCCGTGATGACGTGCATCCTCGCCACTAAAGGCCAACCCACTGGGGTGCTATGGCAAAACGGGCCCCTTCTATGGATACATCCAAAAATCACCATTCAAAAAACTGTAGAACACTATCCTACCACAGTGGCTACATTATCCCTCAAGGCAATCCAACAGTCAATACAACATTTTGGACTACCGCCGACCATATTGATTGTCCCTTATACCGCCCAACAGGTCACCGTGCTGGCAGCCACAACGGATGAATGGGTAATCCTACTCTGCTCCTTTACGGGACAAATAGATAATCACCTTCCAAAACACCCTCTGTTAACATTTGCCCAACATCATCCGGTGATCTTCCCTCAGGTCACCCGGAGGGAGCCTATTCCTGGAGCCCGGAACATCTTCACAGATGGATCAAAAACTGGCATAGGGGCATATGTAACCGATGGCAAACAGCCCGTGACTATTCAATACCCTCACAGCTCCCCCCAGTTAGTTGAACTGTCAATAGTATTAGAGGTTTTTCATCAGTTTACAGAACCTTTCAATCTCATTTCTGACTCTCAGTATGTTACTAATTTGGTCAAATCTCTCGAAACTGCAGGCCACATCTCAAAGTCTACACCTATTCACACCTTGGCAACCGAACTGCAAACTTTAATTTGGTCCCGAAAAAACCCCTTCTTCATTCAGCATATTCGTGCACATACTGGCCTCCCCGGTCCACTCAGTGAGGGCAATGCCCAGGCCGATAATCTAACACAGATACAACAAGTATACCTCCTTACTCCAATCCAACGGGCCAGCGAGTTCCATGCTCGGTTTCATGTTAATTCGAGAACTCTCCAACTAAAATTCAACATATCTCGTCAACATGCTAGGGACATTGTAAAAGCCTGTGGGTCCTGTACCCCCTTTTTACATCCTCCTCATTGGGGGGTAAACCCACGTGGGCTTCATCCTCTACACCTATGGCAAATGGATGTCACCCACATTCCAGAATTTGGAACTCTTAAATATGTACATGTATCAGTAGATACTTGCTCGGGTATCATTCATGCCTCAGCCCTCTCCGGGGAAAAGGCACATCATGTCATCACTCACTGCCTTGAGGCGTGGGCAGCCTGGAATGCACCTCAAGTCCTTAAGACGGACAATGGCCCTGCCTACACCTCACGGACCTTTGTCCATTTTTGTGACCAAATGCGAGTAACCGTAAAACACGGTCTTCCCTACAATCCACAAGGTCAAGGTGTCGTAGAGCGTGCCCATCGAACCCTCAAAGAAACACTACAAAAACAAAAAGGGGGAATAGGGAAAGGTCTCAGGCCCAAGCAACAAATCTCCTTGGCTCTGTTCACCTTAAATTTTTTGCAGCTAGATAACAATAACAAGTCCGCTGCTGACAGGCACTTTGGACCATGGGATCAGAAAAGAGGATTTGTCAAGTGGAAGGATGTCCTAAGCGGGCAGTGGCGGGGTCCTGATCCTGTATTAACATGGGCCAGAGGCTCGGTTTGTGTCTTCCCCCAGGACGGACAAGACCCAGTGTGGGTACCAGAGAGATTGACAAGGACTACTCCTGCCCCGGAGGAGAATGGAGCTACTACACCTCTTGATTTTGATAAGTATACTGGGACTGACACCCCAGGAGGCGCAGATGGCACCTCAATGGGGCGTTCTGTCAGTCTTCCCCCGACCTCTTCCGGTCACCCATTCGGCAAGGACGCTCCCACGCCTGTTCACAACTAATGAATCTTGGCACAACTGGGCTGTGAGTGGCATACCCGCGCTATCTGTGTGATCGGAATTCCATATGATAACATGTCTCAGGCTGCTAATCTCTCTCGAGCCCTCTCCCAACACCTTACAGGTAACTGGTCGTTGGAGTTTGACACACTGACCGAGACCCTGCGGTACCAGATCGCCAGCGTCAATTCCACTCACATCAATCCTGACATCGCTCGAGCATTGTCCTCATGGATTGCACAGGCCGCTACTCACCTGAAGGAATGGGCTGGAATGGGCTCCCTTGCACTACTTATCGTGTTCCTATGTGCTCTATGCCTATTCTGCCTAAGTAAAATGCTCCGCCAGCAAAGGCATGATCGCGCACTTGTGGCACAAGCATTTGTCGCTATTGAACTCGGGCAATCGCCAGAGATCTGGCTCGCGGCCTTGGGCAAGCCTTGACAGCAGGATGACAGCATTGTTACTGCACTCGGGGCCCCTGAGAGGGCTGACCCGAGGAGAGCATGACCAGCTGCATATGGGTTGGCACCGCCATCTCCCATCCCCAAAAAATCAGTGCCGGACAGGTGGCCGCCTGGCCCGATGCCCTAGTGCATGGAGCCATGCGTCTTACATGGTCCCTATTCTCCTGGGGGTTGTGTCCTCTACCCTCTCCTGCTTTGTAAAAACAAAAAGGGGGAACTGTGGCATGCCCCCGCCCATCGCCTGTCGAGCGCGCCCCTAAGATGGCGCGCAGCGGAAGCCCGAAGCGTGCCCAGAGGGTAAACAACTTTAAGGAAGTAAAACGGCGGGGAGCGTGGAGAGCACGGGAACGCGACATGCAACCAATCCTCTTTCGAGGATTGGCTTCCGTACACGTGGACAATGCGCTGATTGGCTAAGGGCCCTTTAAAAGGCCCTGGGAGGAAGCAGGGAGGGGGGAACTTCTGAAACATAACCTGGGGAAATAAAGTGCTGAAGAGAAGACCGTCTCCGGGTCGTCTGTAACGCCGACAGTTGGGCCCAAAAATATTTCTGGTTTACGCTTGTAAAGACCACTGAATATGTTTCTGTATGTACTGAACACGGGCAATTTCCGCAACATGCTCAGCACCATCTCCTATATTATCAATACCACCCAGCGCAGATTCTGATTCTTTCTACTGCACCCAAGGAGTTCAAACTGTTACTGGTGCAATTAATAAAGAGAAAATGCGTGTCAGTGACTGGAAGGCTGTTTGACAAGAGGAGCTGGTATCTCTGATTTCACTTCTTTGTTGTATGAAACTACACAGACAGCATGATACCTGAGCAAATAAATCAACTACCATGACAGGAAGGGCCTGTTAATCCATAGTCTTTGCTTCATCATGTGCAAAGTGTGCTACTGCCCCCTGAGCTTCCTGCATTTCTCTTTTCTTGAAAAATCAGTGCTTGATCCTTTCCAAAATAACCAGAGAAGAAATGAGGCAGAAAGTATCTCTTCATCACCGTCCCCCCTCAGTCCCAAGACTGGTAGAAAAGAATGTAACCGGACTCAGAGTTCTTTGAGATATCTGATGTCAACCCGTAGAATTCTTCAATAGCTTGCGCATCTATTTTTTCAACAATGTCGTCATCGAACAACAACCAAAAATCATGACTCTTAACTATTGCAATATAATGTCCTCGATTGGGACCACTTCCACAGTGCACCACAATGGCGACCAGGTTGTACATCCTGTCAGGATTGGTTGCATCACCTGAAGTGTTGAACAGACGAAGTTCTAAAGGAAAAACTACCCGGTAAGAAAGTTTTGTGTATCGATGAAGTTGATCCATATATTTAAATCTCTTCAGGTGCAGAGCTAGAATCATGGGCAGTTTTTTAACTTTCATTCGTTTGTGTGCTTCCTGTTTGCTGCGACACTCTTCACAGTAATATTTGTATTCACTGCATAGTGCTTCTGTGTTGCTAAAACCCCTTAAACAGTGAGTAATTGATATGTTTTGTTCCACGTCAACAGAAAGATCTAAAAAGTCTTCATCTTTACTGCTTATCATTTCACAAGTAAGACATCTGGTTTCATTAGTTAATGTTCCCTGAAAAATCTCATGAACCCATGTTGGGTCTGGTGTGCTGTTGTTGTTTTCACTATCAATGTTGCCATTAGGTAAGCGGCCATTCTGTTTCTCCTGCTTCCTCTCTTCTTATAAAATATCAGCAATTGTATTTAGTAGGTAATTTAAGAATTCATGGGCATCTTGCTTCATGTAGTTGTCAAAAAGCTCATTCTCTTTCCGCAATCTTGTTATGAACTTCTTGGGCGGTATCACTCCAACCTTTTTTTCTTCTTCTTTTTTTTTTTTTTTTTTTTTTTTTTTTTTTTTTTTTTTTTTATCATAACTAGGCACCTACTGCCTAGATTTATTTATTTATTTATTTATTTATTTTAATTTTTATTTTTTTATTTATTTGCATTCATTCTCTGAACATCATTACAGCATACAAAATGAGATTTTCCATCCAAATTACACTATATATTGTCTCAATCAAGCACATCAACAAGCATGTTATTGTCAGCAAATGATCTTCCATTTCTTGTCTTCTGTATGTTTTGCTTTTTTCCCCCATCCTAGATTCTCTATCTCTTACCCTCTGCCATCTCCCACTCTCCTCCCACAGTCTCTGGTATCTATGTTTGCTTTCTATACTGTTTTCTCCTCACATTTTATTGTAACGCCAAAGACCCTAATCAATCCAAATACCCTCATAGCAAACACAGGTGATACCCACATTTCCATGAACACAAGTCTTACTTTACGCATCCTATAAAGTAGCACCTAGCTGTGGCTACATATCCTACTGCAGTCATTGAATAGATATATATTTTTTTTCTGAAACTTTTTTTTTGTAACTCAATTTACATTCCTTCCCTAAGCTTCATCACAGCATACAAAATGCAATCTCCCATCCAGTACACACTGCATAGTGATACAATCATGAACATTACAAAAAAATTTTCCATTACTAGTTCCTAGAATTACTTCCACCCCTCTTTCTGACCCTCTGTCCCTTCCCACCCTCCTCTCACACCACCTCCGGTGTCTAAAATTGTCCCTCATTCCCTTCCCACCCACGTTGCATTGATCACACAATTTCCTACATAATCTAACTACTTTCAATGGTGAGTTCACTCATTACTACTAAGAAAACCAGTTATAACTTAACTCAAAGAAATGCCAAGGAACTTTGCTTAAAGCCAGGAAACAAGTTAGGATTCTGTTCAAATGGAAGGTGCATGAACCTATCAGTCTCATGTACTTTTATCTTCTGTTCTGGTTCAATTTTCCTGATTAAATTCTGGGATATAATATTCAAATTCAGACTTGTCCCTCTGATTAAGTTGGCCACTTTCATAGTTTTTGGACTCTTATTTCCGTGTGTCTGTGTTTAATTTTCTTGATACAGCACACCCTTGAGAACTTCTTGGAGATCTGGTCTGGTGCTGGTAAATTCTTTCAGGTTTTGTTTATCTGAGAATGTTCTTGTCTTTTCTTCCCACCTGAAAGATAATCTTGCCGGGTACAGTATTCTTGGCTGAAATTGCTTCTCTCGTAACACTTTGAATATATTTTCCCATTCTCTCCTCGCTCGCATTGTTTCCGATGAGAGATCTGCTGTTAGCCTGATGGGATGTCCTTTGTAGGTAACTTGATGTTTCTCTCTTGCCAATCTTAGTATCTTGTCTTTGTCTGCGGTTTTGGTCAACCTGGCTATAATGTGTCTTGGAGAAGATCTTCTTGGGTTGATTCTATTTGGGGTCCTTTGTATTTCCTGGGACTGGATCTTCGAATGCCTCTCTAGGTTTGGAAAGTTTTCTTGCAGGATTTCATGGAATAGATTATCAATGCCCTTATGGGTCTCTTCACCTTCTGGAATGCCAATTATCCGGATATTGGGACGTTTGATGGTATCCAGTACTTCTCGCATATCATTCTCAAATTTTTGAGCCATTTTCTCAGTCTTCGTGGTGGACTTTTCTAAGCCAGCCATTTTCTCTTCTACATCTGAGATTCTATTTTCTGAATGATCTAGTCTGCTTTTAATACTTTCAAGGGAGATTTTGACTTCTTGTATTATAGACTTGATCTCTAGCAGTTCCGTTTGAGTCTTTTGTAAAGTGTGTAATTCCTCTTTTAGATCTTGCAAGAATTTCCTCATCTCCTGGAACTCGGCAACTTCTTTCTCCTTTCTCTTTAGCAGTTCATTATCTCTCTTTTCTTCCATCTCTGTTAGCTTCGACATTACGAATGCTCTAAATTCCTTATCAGACATTTCCATGACTTTCACTGAACTGCTTGTGGATGAAGGAGAGTTACTCTTTTCCATTGGAGGAGAGGTATTTTCTCGTTTTCCCATATTTCTCGTGATCCGACGGTGATTTCTTGTCATCTGATGAATGGCGTGTTTCTTTCAAATTCTTGAAGTTAAGCCTCAATGTTCAGGAGTAAGCAGACAGAGGTGTTCTAGAATCGGATTGCCGTTCTGTAGTGATAGCTGGTGCAGCAGATTCAGTAGATAATGGGTGGAGAGACAAGAAAAAGGAAAATGAAAAAGAGAGAGAGAAACAACAACAAAAAGAGAGAAAAAAGACAAAAATATAAAAATTTATAATTGCTTTCTTTTTTTTTTTTTAAAGAAAAAAATCACAAAATAGAAAACCGCGCGGCGCGCTTTGCGAACTAGAAATATCTAGTTCCCAGTATCCATGTGGAATCTTCTCAGAGAATGGCTCAACTCTCCTGCCTGGGAGAAAGGAGCAGAAGGGCTTATTAACAAAACAAAAGATGGAGCTGAGAGCCAGAGAGAAATTCTACCTTTTAAAAAATCGTAAAAAGGAAAAATTACCAAAAAAAAAATGAGACAGGAGCAGAGAGAGACAGAGACCTCAGAGACACAGGGACAGGGATAGAAGGCCAGAGGGGCTCCCTACCACACTAGCTTTGCTTGCTGGAGGCTGAATTATGAGTAGAAAATCTTCATTACTCCTGTGCCTGAAATATCTAGTTCCCAGTATCCATGTGGATTCTTCTCAGAGAATGGCTCAACTCTCCTGCCACACTAGCTTTGCTTGCTGGAGGCTGAATTATGAGTAGAAAATCTTCATTTCTCCTGTGCCTGAAATATCTAGTTCCCAGTATCCATGTGGATTCTTCTCAGAGAATCCAACCTTTTTCTTCTGAGTGGCTATGCTATGGAAGAGATCTGCTAAACATGTAAGAAGGTTCTCCTTCTTCCTAGGTTGACTCTTGTATGCTAGAACTTTTTCCCGAAATGGATGACAAAAATAAAGTGCTTGAAGAACTGAATTGCAGTAGCAGGTATTCCCAAAATTGACTAATCCAAAATAGTGCTCATTGACTGGAAACTGTTCTGGACCAATCTCTTTCTCTAATGCCGAGGCATTGGTGCCCATGGTACAGATGGAGGCGAATTTGGAGACTGTCATTAGGATTTCCATCTGCCCAGCGCCATCTTCCACCCAATCACAGTGGCAGCAGCAGCGGTGACAGCAGCGGCGGCGGCAGCAGCGGGCGGGGGAGGAGGGCAGCCAGGCTGCCCCCTCGCACCGCAGCCCGTGGGCGGACCCCGAGCTGCCACGGACCCACGCACGGAGCCTGCTGGGCCGCCCCTGCCGTCATCGCCGCCGGCGCTCAGGCATTCCCGGCCTCGGGCCCTAGGCCCCGCCTGCCGGCCGCCCGCCCCTGGCTCCACCCCAGCGCAGCAACTATGGTTTCCTTTTGAGGGAAAAAAAAAACCCACAAGATTTCTTTTGATAAACAAACAAAACAAAACAAAACAAAAAAACAGGGACCCTCATGATAAATATTTTGATTTTGTACAAAGAAATTTTTTTTCTTTCTTTCTTTTTTTTAAAGAGAGATTTTTCTGCTATAGGGAACACGTACTTGCCAGAGAGAAAGAGATAGAAAGCAAGAAATCACCCTCCAAAAGGGATGGACACATCACAATCACTTCTCCTCCTATCTCCTCTTGGGTATTTGGGCATGCACACACACACACACACACACACACACACACACACACAGTGTGAAATTCAAGTCACCCGGTCTAGGATTTGAACCTCAGTTGACCATGTGGAAGTCCAGTGACATAAACATTGTGCAATCTGCTGATCCCAATTTTTCTTACAGAAGGATAAACTTTTAAAATTTAATTGTTTCTTCCATGAGACAGGAAATAATAATTAAAAAAAAAAACAGAAGGAAAGAAAGAAAGGAAGAGAGAAAAAGAGAGAGAGAAAGAGAGTCCTGACACCAACAGGATAGCCATATCATCTCTGTCAGCGCTGATCATGGGAATACCCAGGCCTGATGTGTAGGGGTAGGTCCTGGGAAAATGACCAAAACTGCACCACTACCTGATACAAGAGTAAAGATTAAAATTTTGTTGTTGTTGTTGCTGTTGTTTTAGGTTTTTGCCATATGGCATGTGCACTCTCTAGAGAAAGACAGACAGTGAGAGGGAAAGGAAGAAATCACCTTCCTGGGTATGGCAATGCCACAGTCCTTTCTCCATTCGCCTCCTAGGATCTTGGGCATGCATGCATATGCACACAGCATGATTTTCAAACCACAGGTCCAGGACTCAAACAGAGGTTGGCCATATAGGAGTCCAGTGTCTTAACCACCATGCCACCTGCTGGTCCCCAAGGGTAAACTTTGAAAATTAGGTTAATTTTGTATTTATGAGACATGTGATGCAAAATTATTATTATTTTTTAAAACTGTGTGGAAAAATATGCCAAAATATTTTACATACTTTCAGTTAAGTACATTAATATTATGTAAGACAAAATGATTACTCAAGTCTGAAAAATATTCCAAGTTTGATTATAAATTATGTGAAAAAAATTTTAAAGTTCTGCTTTTATTGACATATCTACTCAAAATACTCATCTTAGAATTAGCATAACGCTGGGACTAGCAGATGGCATAACAGTTACATCACTGGACTCTCATCTGCAGTAGTCAACCTCAGTTAGAGTCTCAGACCCAGTGGCTCAAAATTCATACTGTACATGTGTGCCAAAAATCCTGAGAAGAGAATGGAGGAAAAGGGATTGAGGCATGGCCATCCACCCTTGGAGGAGGGGATGATTTCTTGCTTTTTGTCTCTCTGTCTCTCCAGTGAGCCCAAACACCCTATAGCAAAAATCTCTCTTAAAAAATGAATTAATATAAAGCCTTAACAGCATCAAGGATAGTACATAGGCCCAGAATCTATTTTGTTACTGCATACATCCCTGGTTTAATGGTCTCTCATCTGTTTTTACTTTATAAGGAAGCTGGGTGAGTGTTGGCAATTATTTCTATTTCACTCTGGGAAAAGGATAATTTCCTTAAACAAAGTGGAAGAGGAAGGAATTATTTTAATGTGGCAAATATTATTCATTTAAAACACAGACTATAAAAGTGCCTAATTCCTATTGCTTTACTTCTTAAAACATAATAATTTCAAATCTTCTTGCATCCTCAGTCATTATTTTTAGGCACTTCATAGCAAAGACAGTGTTTATTCATCTCTATATCCCAGCACCTTTTCACTCTATGGGTTCTAAAGACATAAATCTCCTGGGTGTTTCAAGCAATAAGAAAATGATTAATGGACAGTATTAATAATATTCTTGGTAAGACCTATGTACAGTCAAGCTCCCTTAAATACTCTCCAAAGGACTTAGACAAATACTATACTATGGGGGCAGTGTTGTTATAGACTTCCTACAAATCCAATTTATTCAGATTGTATCATTGATTCTTGCTAGTTTGAGGACATCATAAAAGCAACTGTCTCACTGCTCTAGAGTTACTGGCTAAACAATTGGCACCCAGTTATTCTTTAATCCCGAAAATACTTCTTGACTATTTTTTCAGTCATTTGGGACTGCGATAACAAAACTTCCATAAACTGCATGATGTAAATAATAGACATTTATTTTTATTTACATTTGTTGTTGTTTAAGAGGTTTCTTTTGCTATAGGGTGTGTGTGCTCACCAGAAAGACAGAGAGAGACAGAGAGACAGAAAGCAAGAAATCACCCCCCAGGGGGGATGGCCATGCCACAATCCCTTCTCTTCCATTCTCCTCTTGGGATCTTGGGCACGCACGCACATGTGCCCTGTGTGAGTTTAAGCCACCAGGGTCCAGGACTCAAACCGCAGTCGACTACATGGGAGTTCAGTGACATAGCCATTATGCTAACTGCTGGTCCCGACATTTATTTCTTACAGTTTTGAACTGTAAGAAGTCCAAGACCTAGGTGCCAGCATTCCGGTTCCTGGTAAAAGCCATCTTCCTGGTTTGCAGGCAGACATCTTTTTGCTGTACCCTCACATACCAGAGAAAGAGAGGAAGCAAACTCTCTAATGAATCATTTTATAAGGTCACTAATTTCATCATTAGGTCTCACCCTCATAACCCAATTGTCTCTTAAAGGTCCCATCTCCAAATACCATTGCATGGGGATTAATGTTTCAAAATATGAATTTTGGGTGAGTATCAAACATTCTGCCCATGACAAATGCATAATATTTACTGGGGGTTAAGATTATAGAGATGAATAAGACACAGTCCCTCTATTTTATGATCTAAGAAATGATGGAGGAGACTGACATATAAAAAAATATAATACAAATGATGTGTGTTATAATCAATGTGAATATAATGTGTTATGGGCAGGCAGAGGAAGGAGTAATTATATTTCACTGAGCAAATCAGTTAAGTTTTACAGAAGTGACATTTTAGGTGGTTCTTGAAGGATGATAGGTATTTAATAGGCATGTGGAATGACTAAGGACAACATTTCAGTTACTCAGAACAGGAAATTTTTGAAAAGCATGAAGGCATGAAAGAACACAGTCTGTTTCAAGATGGACAAATAGTACAGTGTGCAGCAATATGACATGCATGTATGAGAGTTCAGATAGATTAAGTCAGAAAAGTAAATGAGGCCTGTCTGCCACTCTTCTTCTCTCCTGTATGTGCTTGCCAGAGATAGAAAGAGAAAGGGGCAAAGCAAGAAAGCATCCCCATGGAGCAAGGTCATACCACAGTTCCTTCCCCATCTCTCTCTCCTTTCCATATTTTAGTCATGCATGTATACGGTGTGTTTTTCAAGGTACTAGATCCAGGACTTGAAGCATGCATTCAGTCATGTGGAATCCAATCATTGTAAACACCAAGCCACAAGTGAACTCCAGTCTACCACTGTTCTAAAATGCCATATCAAAGAGTTTAGATTTTATCATGTATGGGGCAGGGGACACCAAAGTATTTTTCAGGTGAGTGACACAAATACACTTATACTTTGAAAGACTATCTCATATGACAGCATAGGAGTAGATTGGTGAAGATGAGACTATAGGTAGAGATCCTAGTTAGGAAATTTTTACAGTAGTCTAGGTGAAATACTATGAAGGACATTAATATTGTAATGAAGAGAAAAGATTAAACAAATATTTTGGAAGATTTGAAGTCCTAGAGTTTAAAATAAAAGTGAAGTCTATCCTTTTGAAAAAGCAATGTAATACACTGTAAAGTTATATGCAATCCAATGTATTATAAACAAGATTATGATGATAATAAAAAATTTAAAAAAATAAAAATAAAAGTGAGGTCTAGATAGCATAGAGGTGAGTTTGAAGTGATAAAAATAGAAATAATTGAAGTATTGAGACCCTCTCTAGATTCAATCAGAGAGGATAACTAGAGACCCTTGGTACTGAATCATAGTGCTCACTGACAAAAGAATAGAATTAGAATGAAACGATTGTTTAGGAAGTCAAGACAGGAGAGATGTCCAAGAAAATTCCAACAATGTTCAATAAGACAGATAAGTCAAGTCAAATGAAGTTTCCTAATAGTCTGCTAGTTGTCATAAGTAGGAAGTCATTGACTAACTTTCTGGTTAACAGTGTAAAGAAATAAAAAAAAAACAAATTCAGAATTCATTGAAGAATAAATAGTAGGTGAAGTGGAGCCAAGGAGAAAATCTATTTTTTTTCTAAGTTATAGAGAAACATATTTGACAGTTTGTTCTCTTCTTCCTCTTTCCCCTGCCTATTCATTTTCTCCTTTTCCTTTTTAAAGGGAAAACTTAGGTATAATTGTAGGAAAGGTGCGACTGAAGGAAACATTGAAGATAGTGGTAGTGGTGGGAGAAACCCATGATTGAGGGTTCAAGGTCACAGAAAAAAAATAAAGATGTTGTTAACATTTTGATTTAACATTTAAGACTCCATCATCTAGTAACTGGAAGACACAGGTTTACATCCTGGTTCTGCATTCAATATTTGAGTAATTTAGAAATCTATTCAACTTTTTCAATTTCAGTTTCTTCACCTATAAAATGGGGACAATATTATGACCACATCACAAAGCTATTATGAGAATAAAATGAGAATTGAAAGGAAAAAAAATTCATGATACAGTTTCTGGCTTCTTCTTCTTATTTTTACTATCAGTGGGTTAACTTTACAGAGAGGACAGGTTACTCATTTCATGAAACTAAAACAAGAAGACACAAGAGTAGCTAAGGATGTGCGTAATTTTGTAGGCAACCAAGGCCATTGTTGAAATTATTTCTGGGGCAGCTGTGTGTGTGTGTATATGTCTGTGCATGTGTGTGCATGCACACTTACTACAAAGGACAGTGCACACTTCTGACTTTGGAATAAATGGCTTGGAAGGCCATATTAATTATCTGAGCTATCTTGTTCTTCTCTTTGACTAAATATTTTAGTCCTTGTCAAAATATTTAGTCATCTAGACTAAGATACTAAGATATAAAGTTTAGAGTTAATAAGGACCAATGCACTGCACTCTATCCTCAGTCCTCACCTAATCCTACCCCGATTATAGATTAACTCAACATACGAGGGGATCTTCAAAGAGTTCATAGAAAATGTGTACTGTGATAAAACAGCAGAGATTTCAGATTTTTTTTCACCAAATAAACTCATATTTTAATTCCACTTTCAACAAACTTTTGAAATCCCGTCATATTCTTTACGTTTGTACTCGTAAAGTACCATGCTTAAATATTTTTCTTAAAAATTGAATTTTGTTTGCAAATTAGGCACAGATGCATGACATCTTACTTAGCACTCTAAAATGATGTTTTGAATCTCCTTTCATCCATATTTTGTCTAGCAATTAATTCTTTGTAAAAATAATTGCTTCTAATATTTGGCCACTTTTTCAAATGTTGGCACAGGGAAGCTAGCGGCCGGTGACTCAGGACCACTGTATGCCTACTGAATCCTATTACTGGTAGAGTGCTTCTCTTCACGTCCATATTGCATCAACAGAAATGCATATTGAGAAATTGTTACTTGGAAGCCACTTCTATTTTACCTGTTGTAAAACAGGTCACTGCCTTTACATTCTGCTCATGAGGTATATTAGCTAGAAGTTTAAGCCATTAATGTAATTTGAGAAATTAATGTTTTAGCATTTTATTTTCATTGCCCTGTATTCATTCTGAAGCAGCTGTGACAGAAAAAAAAGATCATTGTTCTATAGGAAGATGCTGGTTTGTTATATTGCATCTGTTCCTGAAACCCAGGGACTCTTGGTGGCAGTTGAGGCAGATAAATCTGTCAGAGAGATGTGCTCCAGGTTCCAGGGACCCAAATGATCTCTGTCTCCTGGGTCAGCGTCATTAATGATTACAATATTGATAAGACAAAATTGAAGTCGCCTGCTCAGACCTCTTTTCCACAATAACTGTTTAGAATTGGATATCCATGATAAATTTT
Source organism: Tupaia tana (assembly GCA_026018925.1). Taxonomy (NCBI): domain Eukaryota; kingdom Metazoa; phylum Chordata; class Mammalia; order Scandentia; family Tupaiidae; genus Tupaia; species Tupaia tana. The sequence goes on from JAKSZU010000892.1 coordinate 18,076, forward strand.
CTACCACAATGAAAATTGTCACTCTGCCAGCTTGATAAATTGTAGCTCCAACTGGCAGAGCCATTTGCCTTGCAGTAAGTACAAAATGACAGATCTTTGCTGAATACAAACTATAATGCTTGCACCTTTCACAGCTGGTTTAGCTTGTACACACAGCAGAAAAAAAAAAAAAAAACGTTGATAAAAATTGAAGGTTATGCACAAAACAAGCCCCACAAACTAACTTTTTTTCTAGTTAAATAGTATCACCTCTGTTTTATAAATGTGACCTAAATGAATATCCAAAAACAGTTGATGATTTTGGCCCAAAGGTTCCAGTGACATAGTGGTTCTTCCCACATATTTTTTTTTTTTAGGAGAACTGAATCAAACAGATTTTATTCAACTTTTTTAGGATGAGGAAAACAAATGATATAAAATAAGTCATAAGAAATGCTCTCTTGTACTACTATCTCAAATCATTTTCAATGTTTTACAAAATGCTCACACAGCAAATACGAAAAGTTTCAACTCTCTTCTTTTGTAACTTCTGCTGCAATAAATGCAACATTAACAAGCATATAAATTCTTCTGTACCAATCTTAAAAGCCAAATTACAGAATTACTAATTTTTATGATGTTACTCATACATATTTTTATTAAGGTACTTTTAATGAGATTATTGACAATACATACATTATTTTCCTTAACTTCATTTTTTTTATTATTTATTTATTTATTTATTTTTGCATATATTTTCAATCATATTGTTTGTCTTACTATGAGACCATTTTGATATGTGAACATTTCTCCCCAGACCCGTTGATCGAAATATCTTCAGCAGATAACACCACACCTCCCCATCCCGTCAATGCTCTACCTCTGTATCCCTTCTCTAAATGTCTTTCGTTGGGCCCCACTCCTCCACATACACCTCATCTGACATTCACACCCATCTCTTGTGTTTGTTCAACTGTTAGTCAATCAGTTTCAGACATAGAAAGCAGACAAACGGTATATGTTAAGTGGGGACATACAATGTCTCTCCTTCATAATCTGGCTTGCCTCACTCAGCAGTACATCTTCCATATTCTTCCACTTTCTGTCAAAAGCCAGGGCTCTGTTGGTTTTTATGGCTGAGTAGTATTCCATAGAGTATATGAGCCACAGTTTTTCAATCCATTCCTCCATACGGGGACATCTGGGTTGGTTCCAAGACTTAGCAATTGTGAATAGTGCCGCAATAAACATCGATGTGCAAGCACTTTTCCAATGAAGAATTCTTCTGTCCTTTGGGTAGATACCGAGGAGTGGGATCTCTGGATCATATGGCAGATCTATCTGTAGATTTTTGAGGAATCTCCAAATTATTCTCCACAGTGGTTGGACCAATCTACATTCCCACCAGCAGTGTAAAAGAGTTCCCCTTTCACCACAACCCCGCCAACACTTATCATTTTTTGTTTTTTTAATATTAGACAATCTGACTGGGGTTAGGTGGTACCTCATTGTTGTTTTTATCTGCATTTCCCTTACGATGAGGGAGGTTGAACATTTTTTCATATGCCTTTTGGCCATTCGTATGTCATCTTTAGAGAGTGTTTTCTTCATCTCCTTCTCCCATCTTTTAATAGGGTTGATCATCTTTTTTCCAAACACCTTTTTTAGTTCCTTATGTATTCTGGTTATCAGTCCCTTATCTGATGCAACATTTACAAAAATATTTTCCCATTCTGAGGGCTGTCGATTCACACTAACTACTGTGTCTTTGGCCATGCAGAAACTTCTTAGTCTGATGTAATCCCACTTGTCTATTTTGTGGACGATGGACTCTGCTTTGAGTGTCTTCTTTAGGAAGTCTTTCCCTACACCAATGTCTCCCAGAGTTTCCCCAGCATTCTCCAGGAGCAGCTTTATAGTTTGAGGTCTTAGATTTAGATCCTTGATCCACCTTGACTTGATTCTTGTCAAAGGAGAGAGGTAGGGGTTCAGATTCATCTTTCTGCAAGTGGAAGTCCAGTTTCTCCAGCACCACTTGCTGAAGAGGCTTTCATTTTCCCACTGGATTGACTGGTACCCCTTGTCAAAGATCAGTTGACTGTATGTTTGGGCACTTATTTCTGGGGACTCTATTCTGTTCCATTGGTCCACATGTCTGTTTCTGTGCCAATACCATGCTGTCTTTATTACCACAGCTTTGTAATACATTTTTGGATCGGGGATTGAGATGCCACCCACTCCATTCTTCTTGTGTAGAAGTGCTTTGGCAATACGGGGTCTTTTATGATTCCAGACAAATTTTAAGATTGTCTTTTCTAGATCTGTGAAGAATGTGTCTGGTACTTTGATTGGCATTGCATTAAATAGGTAGATTAATTTGGGTAGAATTGCCATTTTGATTATATTAACTCTTCCAATCCATGAACATGGGATGTCCTTCCATTTTTTTGTGTCATTTTCAATTTCTTTTTTTACCTTCTCATAGTTTTCCTTGTGGAGGTCTTTAACTTCTTTGGTTAGATTTATTCCTAAATATCTTATACTTTTAGTGGCTATGGTAAACGGAATAAGTTTTTTCAGTTCTATCTCAGTCTGCCTGTTATTCGTATACAGAAATGCTATCGATTTCTGTATATTTATTTTATATCCTGCAACTTTACTGTAATCATGTATTACTTCCAGTAGTTTTTCCATGGAGACCATTGGGTCTTCTATGTATACAATCATGTCATCTGCAAATAGAGAGAGTTTCACCTCTTCTTTTCCTATTCGAATGCCCTTTATTTTTTCCTCTTTTCTGATTGCGTTGGCGAGGACTTCCAGAACTATGTTGAAAAGGAGAGGAGAAAGTGGGCATCCTTGTCTTGTTCCTGTGTTTAGTGGGAAAGCTTTCAGCTTTTCTCCATTCAGGATGATGTTCGCTATGGGTTTTTCATAGATGGCTTTTATTGTATTGAGAAATGGCCCTTCTATGCCAATTTTGCTAAGAGTCTTGATCATGAAGGGATGTTGTATCTTATCAAATGCTTTTTCTGCGTCAATCGATATGACCATATGGTTTTTGTCTTTCTTCCTATTAATATGGTGTATTATGTTTATGGTTTTGCGTATGTTGAACCAACCTTGCATTCCTGGAATAAAGCCTACCTGATCATGGTGTATGATCTTCTGTATAAGTTGTTGAATACGATTTGCTAGTATCTTGTTGAGAATCTTTGAGTCTATGTTCATCAGAGATATTGGTCTATAGTTTTCCTTCCTTGTCCTGTCCTTATCTGTTTTGAGGATGAGGGTGACAGAGGCTTCATAGAATGAATTAGGGAGAGATTCACCCTTTTGGATCTTTAGAAATAATTTGAGCAGAATGGGAGTTAACTCTTCTTTGAAAGTTTTGTAGAATTCAGAGGTGAATCCATCGGGGCCAGGGCTTTTCTTTGTTGGGAGGTTACTTATTACTGATTCAATTTCCTGGCTTGTTATGGGCCTATTTAGACTCTCTATTTCTTCCTGGCTCATTCTTGGTAGATTATATTTGTCCAGGAATTTGTCCATCTCATCCAGATTATCTTGTTTCTTAGCGTATAGATGTTCAAAGTATCCTCTAATGATGTTTTGAATTTCTACTATGTCTGTTGTTATGTTACCAGCCTCATTGCAGATTTGATTCACCTGGTTCCTTTCTCTCTTCTTCTTAATAAGTCTCGCTAGTGGGGTATCAATTTTGTTTATCCTTTCAAAGAACCAGCTTTTGCTTTCACTTACTTTCTGTATAGTACGTTTATTTTCTATTTCATTTATTTCTGCTCGGATCTTTATTATTTCCTTTCTCCTGTAATTTTTTGGATTTTTTTGCTGTTGCTTTTCCAATTCTCTAAGGCTTGATGTTAGGTGATCCATTAGCCTTTTCTCTGTCTTCCTCTTATGTGCACTAATTGCTATGAACTTCCCTCTTATGACTGCTTTGGCAGTGTCCCAAAGATTATGGAAACTTGTATCTTCATTGTCATTGGCTTCCATGAATCTTTTGATTTCGGACTTTATTTCTTCGGTAATAGTGGAGTCATTCAGGAGTAGGTTATTTAGTTTCCATGTTTTTAGGTATTTTTGAGGATTTCTCTTGAAATTAAACTCGAGTTTGATTCCATCATGGTCAGAGAAGATGCTGGAAATAGTTTCTATGCCTCTGAATCTGCAGAGGCTTGCTTTGTGTCCTATGATGTGGTCAATCTTCGAGAAAGTTCCATGTCGGGGTGAGAAAAAACTATATCTTGTGGTTTTTGGGTGGAAAGTTCTATAGATGTCTGTTAAGTCCAATTGATTTATGGTATCATTTAGATCCTTGATCTCTCTACCTATTTTTTGCCTAGATGATCTGTCCAGAGGGGATAATGCGGTGTTGAGATCTCCAACAATTAGTGTGTTGCAGTCTATCTCCCCTTTCAGATCTAACAATCTTTCCTTCACATATTTGGGTGCTCCTGTGTTAGGAGCATAGATATTAATAAGCGTTATATCTTCTCGATCTATAGAACCTTTTACTATGATGTAGTGCCCTTCTTTGTCTCTTCGGACACTTTTTGTTTTAAAGCCTATTTTGTCAGAAATTAGTATCGCAACTCCAGCTCTTTTTTGGTTCCCAACTGCATGGAAAACCTTTTTCCAACCCTTCACTTTCAGTCTATGTATGTCTTTTTCCATGAGGTGGGTTTCTTGTAGGCAACAGATAGAGGGTTTCTGTTTTTTTATCCATTCAGCCAGTCTGTGTCTCTTGATTGGAGAATTTAACCCATTAACATTCAATGTTATTATCGATGTTACAGGATCTGTACCGACATTTAAGTTAGCCATTGTCTTAGTTGCCTGTTATTTCTTTGTTTCTGGCTGTTGCGTCTTTAGTTTTCCTGGAACAGTACTTTCTTCAGGATTTCTTGAAGAGCTGGTCTGGTGTTGGCAAATTCTTTCAGGTTTTGTTTGTCTGAGAAGATTTTAATCTTTTTTTCCCAAATGAAGGATAATCTTGCAGGGTATAATAGTCTTGGCTGAAATTGTTTCTCTCTTAACACTTTCAGTATGTCTTCCCATTCTTTTCTTGCTTGCATTGTTTCTGATGAGAGGTCTGGTGTTAGTCTTATGGGATGGCCTTTGTAAGTTACTTCTCGTTTCTCTCTTGCCAGTTTTAGTATCATGTCTTTTTCTGTGACGTTAGACAGCCTGGCTAAGATGTGCCTTGGGGAAGATCTTCTGGGGTTGATTCTATTTGGGGTCCTTTGTATTTCTTGGGTCCGGATGGTTCGGTGCCTCTCTAGGCTTGGGAAATTTTCTTCCAAGATGTCATGGAATAGATTTTCCATTCCGCTATTAGTTTCTTCACCTTCTGGGATGCCGATTATTCTGATGTTTGGGCGTCTAATAGAGTCTAGTATTTCCCGTATATTATCCTCATGTTTTTTAGTTATTTTCTCGATCTTTTTGTAGTTTTTTTCTAGATCAGAGGTTTTATCTTCTACATCAGAGATTCGATCTTCAGCATGGTCTAATCGGCTCTTAATACTTTCCAGAGAGTTTTTGATTTCTTGTATTATAGACTTTATCTCTAATAGTTCCACCTGATTCTTTCTCAGAGTATCCATTTCTTCTTTCATATCCTGGAAGGACTTCCTAATTTCCTGTAGTTCGTTGTCTCTTTTTTTTTCCAATTCACAGAATTTGGTCACCATGAATTTTCGAAATTCTGTGTCTGTCATTTTGGTAACGTCCTCCATATTTACGAGACATGGAGGGGCATTTTCCTTTGTTGGAGACATATTTTCTTGTTTATTCAGACCTGGGGCTCTTTTTCTACTTTTAGCCATTGGAAGATTACTTCCCTTTTAAAGACCTCTTGGGAGAACTTTTGTCCCACGAGAAGTAAGAGTCTTTCCTTTTTGATGGGAATAGCTGTTTGTTGAAGTCTCTCTTCTGTTGTTTTTACCAATGTGTTTTCAGGAGCGGAACTCTACAGAAGGGTCTAACAAGCAGTATCTCCTTTTTCAAAGGGGATCAGTACTAGGGAGAATCCCAGAGACACTTACCTTCCTAGGAAATTTCAGATATATGATTCTGGACCTGTCTAGTCTGTCTGGCACATTAAAAAATAAGGAGGAGAGGACAATATGCAACTAAAGGAAAGACAACACAGAAAAATAAAGAAAAAGTCGCGCGCCGCGCGTTAGCGCGGCGCACGATTTCGCCAGAGGCTTGCAGGAGCGCCTATTGCCTTCTGGCAGTCCCGGATGGTCTGGGGGCAGAAGGAGAGCTAGGTGTTAACAAGGGAATGCAGGGGTTTCAAGAGAGAAAAAAAACCGCCTCAAGGAAATCCTGGCTACCTACCTAGAAGGTGGAGTCTGGGGCCTGGGGGTCTGGAAGTGAGGTGGGGGTCAGAGGTGACCCTCCCTCAGTGTCCCTTGCCGGCCAGAGGCTTGCAGGAGCGCCTATTGCCTTCTGGCAGTCCCGGATGGTCTAGAAGGTGGAGTCTGGGGCCTGGGGGTCTGGAAGTGAGGTGGGGGTCAGAGGTGACCCTCCCTCAGTGTCCCTTGCCGGCCAGAGGCTTGCAGGAGCGCCTATTGCCTTCTGGCAGTCCCGGATGGTCTGCGGGCAGAAGGAGAGCTAGGTGTTAACAAGGGAATGCAGGGGTTTCAAGAGAGAAAAAAAACCGCCTCAAGGAAATACTGGCTACCTACCTAGAAGGTGGAGTCTGGGGCCTGGGGGTCTGGAAGTGAGGTGGGGGTCAGAGGTGACCCTCCCTCAGTGTCCCTTGCCGGCCAGAGGCTTGCAGGAGCGCCTATTGCCTTCTGGCAGTCCCGGATGGTCTGGGGGCAGAAGGAGAGCTAGGTGTTAACAAGGGAATGCAGGGGTTTCAAGAGAGAAAAAAAACCGCCTCAAGGAAATCCTGGCTACCTACCTAGAAGGTGGAGTCTGGGGCCTGGGGGTCTGGAAGTGAGGTGGGGGTCAGAGGTGACCCTCCCTCAGTGTCCCTTGCCGGCCAGAGGCTTGCAGGAGCGCCTATTGCCTTCTGGCAGTCCCGGATGGTCTGGGGGCAGAAGGAGAGCTAGGTGTTAACAAGGGAATGCAGGGGTTTCAAGAGAGAAAAAAAACCGCCTCAAGGAAATCCTGGCTACCTACCTAGAAGGTGGAGTCTGGGGCCTGGGGGTCTGGAAGTGAGGTGGGGGTCAGAGGTGACCCTCCCTCAGTGTCCCTTGCCGGCCAGAGGCTTGCAGGAGCGCCTATTGCCTTCTGGCAGTCCCGGATGGTCTAGAAGGTGGAGTCTGGGGCCTGGGGGTCTGGAAGTGAGGTGGGGGTCAGAGGTGACCCTCCCTCAGTGTCCCTTGCCGGCCAGAGGCTTGCAGGAGCGCCTATTGCCTTCTGGCAGTCCCGGATGGTCTGCGGGCAGAAGGAGAGCTAGGTGTTAACAAGGGAATGCAGGGGTTTCAAGAGAGAAAAAAAACCGCCTCAAGGAAATACTGGCTACCTACCTAGAAGGTGGAGTCTGGGGCCTGGGGGTCTGGAAGTGAGGTGGGGGTCAGAGGTGACCCTCCCTCAGTGTCCCTTGCCGGCCAGAGGCTTGCAGGAGCGCCTATTGCCTTCTGGCAGTCCCGGATGGTCTGGGGGCAGAAGGAGAGCTAGGTGTTAACAAGGGAATGCAGGGGTTTCAAGAGAGAAAAAAAACCGCCTCAAGGAAATCCTGGCTACCTACCTAGAAGGTGGAGTCTGGGGCCTGGGGGTCTGGAAGTGAGGTGGGGGTCAGAGGTGACCCTCCCTCAGTGTCCCTTGCCGGCCAGAGGCTTGCAGGAGCGCCTATTGCCTTCTGGCAGTCCCGGATGGTCTGGGGGCAGAAGGAGAGCTAGGTGTTAACAAGGGAATGCAGGGGTTTCAAGAGAGAAAAAAAACCGCCTCAAGGAAATCCTGGCTACCTACCTAGAAGGTGGAGTCTGGGGCCTGGGGGTCTGGAAGTGAGGTGGGGGTCAGAGGTGACCCTCCCTCAGTGTCCCTTGCCGGCCAGAGGCTTGCAGGAGCGCCTATTGCCTTCTGGCAGTCCCGGATGGTCTAGAAGGTGGAGTCTGGGGCCTGGGGGTCTGGAAGTGAGGTGGGGGTCAGAGGTGACCCTCCCTCAGTGTCCCTTGCCGGCCAGAGGCTTGCAGGAGCGCCTATTGCCTTCTGGCAGTCCCGGATGGTCTGGGGGCAGAAGGAGAGCTAGGTGTTAACAAGGGAATGCAGGGGTTTCAAGAGAGAAAAAAAACCGCCTCAAGGAAATCCTGGCTACCTACCTAGAAGGTGGAGTCTGGGGCCTGGGGGTCTGGAAGTGAGGTGGGGGTCAGAGGTGACCCTCCCTCAGTGTCCCTTGCCGGCCAGAGGCTTGCAGGAGCGCCTATTGCCTTCTGGCAGTCCCGGATGGTCTGGGGGCAGAAGGAGAGCTAGGTGTTAACAAGGGAATGCAGGGGTTTCAAGAGAGAAAAAAAACCGCCTCAAGGAAATCCTGGCTACCTACCTAGAAGGTGGAGTCTGGGGCCTGGGGGTCTGGAAGTGAGGTGGGGGTCAGAGGTGACCCTCCCTCAGTGTCCCTTGCCGGCCAGAGGCTTGCAGGAGCGCCTATTGCCTTCTGGCAGTCCCGGATGGTCTGGGGGCAGAAGGAGAGCTAGGTGTTAACAAGGGAATGCAGGGGTTTCAAGAGAGAAAAAAAACCGCCTCAAGGAAATCCTGGCTACCTACCTAGAAGGTGGAGTCTGGGGCCTGGGGGTCTGGAAGTGAGGTGGGGGTCAGAGGTGACCCTCCCTCAGTGTCCCTTGCCGGCCAGAGGCTTGCAGGAGCGCCTATTGCCTTCTGGCAGTCCCGGATGGTCTGGGGGCAGAAGGAGAGCTAGGTGTTAACAAGGGAATGCAGGGGTTTCAAGAGAGAAAAAAAACCGCCTCAAGGAAATCCTGGCTACCTACCTAGAAGGTGGAGTCTGGGGCCTGGGGGTCTGGAAGTGAGGTGGGGGTCAGAGGTGACCCTCCCTCAGTGTCCCTTGCCGGCCAGAGGCTTGCAGGAGCGCCTATTGCCTTCTGGCAGTCCCGGATGGTCTGGGGGCAGAAGGAGAGCTAGGTGTTAACAAGGGAATGCAGGGGTTTCAAGAGAGAAAAAAAACCGCCTCAAGGAAATCCTGGCTACCTACCTAGAAGGTGGAGTCTGGGGCCTGGGGGTCTGGAAGTGAGGTGGGGGTCAGAGGTGACCCTCCCTCAGTGTCCCTTGCCGGCCAGAGGCTTGCAGGAGCGCCTATTGCCTTCTGGCAGTCCCGGATGGTCTGGGGGCAGAAGGAGAGCTAGGTGTTAACAAGGGAATGCAGGGGTTTCAAGAGAGAAAAAAAACCGCCTCAAGGAAATCCTGGCTACCTACCTAGAAGGTGGAGTCTGGGGCCTGGGGGTCTGGAAGTGAGGTGGGGGTCAGAGGTGACCCTCCCTCAGTGTCCCTTGCCGGCCAGAGGCTTGCAGGAGCGCCTATTGCCTTCTGGCAGTCCCGGATGGTCTGGGGGCAGAAGGAGAGCTAGGTGTTAACAAGGGAATGCAGGGGTTTCAAGAGAGAAAAAAAACCGCCTCAAGGAAATCCTGGCTACCTACCTAGAAGGTGGAGTCTGGGGCCTGGGGGTCTGGAAGTGAGGTGGGGGTCAGAGGTGACCCTCCCTCAGTGTCCCTTGCCGGCCAGAGGCTTGCAGGAGCGCCTATTGCCTTCTGGCAGTCCCGGATGGTCTGGGGGCAGAAGGAGAGCTAGGTGTTAACAAGGGAATGCAGGGGTTTCAAGAGAGAAAAAAAACCGCCTCAAGGAAATCCTGGCTACCTACCTAGAAGGTGGAGTCTGGGGCCTGGGGGTCTGGAAGTGAGGTGGGGGTCAGAGGTGACCCTCCCTCAGTGTCCCTTGCCGGCCAGAGGCTTGCAGGAGCGCCTATTGCCTTCTGGCAGTCCCGGATGGTCTAGAAGGTGGAGAAGGGGCCTGGGGGTCTGGAAGTGAGGTGGGGGTCAGAGGTGACCCTCCCTCAGTGTCCCTTGCCGGCCAGAGGCTTGCAGGAGCGCCTATTGCCTTCTGGCAGTCCCGGATGGTCTAGAAGGTGGAGTCTGGGGCCTGGGGGTCTGGAAGTGAGGTGGGGGTCAGAGGTGACCCTCCCTCAGTGTCCCTTGCCGGCCAGAGGCTTGCAGGAGCGCCTATTGCCTTCTGGCAGTCCCGGATGGTCTGGGGGCAGAAGGAGAGCTAGGTGTTAACAAGGGAATGCAGGGGTTTCAAGAGAGAAAAAAAACCGCCTCAAGGAAATCCTGGCTACCTACCTAGAAGGTGGAGTCTGGGGCCTGGGGGTCTGGAAGTGAGGTGGGGGTCAGAGGTGACCCTCCCTCAGTGTCCCTTGCCGGCCAGAGGCTTGCAGGAGCGCCTATTGCCTTCTGGCAGTCCCGGATGGTCTGGGGGCAGAAGGAGAGCTAGGTGTTAACAAGGGAATGCAGGGGTTTCAAGAGAGAAAAAAAACCGCCTCAAGGAAATCCTGGCTACCTACCTAGAAGGTGGAGTCTGGGGCCTGGGGGTCTGGAAGTGAGGTGGGGGTCAGAGGTGACCCTCCCTCAGTGTCCCTTGCCGGCCAGAGGCTTGCAGGAGCGCCTATTGCCTTCTGGCAGTCCCGGATGGTCTGGGGGCAGAAGGAGAGCTAGGTGTTAACAAGGGAATGCAGGGGTTTCAAGAGAAAAAAAAAACCGCCTCAAGGAAATCCTGGCTACCTACCTAGAAGGTGGAGTCTGGGGCCTGGGGGTCTGGAAGTGAGGTGGGGGTCAGAGGTGACCCTCCCTCAGTGTCCCTTGCCGGCCAGAGGCTTGCAGGAGTGCCTATTGCCTTCTGGCAGTCCCGGATGGTCTAGAAGGTGGAGTCTGGGGCCTGGGGGTCTGGAAGTGAGGTGGGGGTCAGAGGTGACCCTCCCTCAGTGTCCCTTGCCGGCCAGAGGCTTGCAGAAGCGCCTATTGCCTTCTGGCAGTCCCGGATGGTCTAGAAGGTGGAGTCTGGGGCCTGGGGGTCTGGAAGTGAGGTGGGGGTCAGAGGTGACCCTCCCTCACTGTCCCTTGCCGGCCAGAGGCTTGCAGGAGCGCCTATTGCCTTCTGGCAGTCCGGATGGTCTAGAAGGTTGAGTCTGGGGCCTGGGGGTCTGGAAGTGAGGTGGGGGTCAGAGGTGACCCTCCCTCAGTGTCCCTTGCCGGCCAGAGGCTTGCAGGAGCGCCTATTGCCTTCTGGCAGTCCCGGATGGTCTGGGGGCAGAAGGAGAGCTAGGTGTTAACAAGGGAATGCAGGGGTTTCAAGAGAGAAAAAAAACCGCCTCAAGGAAATCCTGGCTACCTACCTAGAAGGTGGAGTCTGGGGCCTGGGGGTCTGGAAGTGAGGTGGGGGTCAGAGGTGACCCTCCCTCAGTGTCCCTTGCCGGCCAGAGGCTTGCAGGAGCGCCTATTGCCTTCTGGCAGTCCCGGATGGTCTAGAAGGTGGAGTCTGGGGCCTGGGGGTCTGGAAGTGAGGTGGGGGTCAGAGGTGACCCTCCCTCAGTGTCCCTTGCCGGCCAGAGGCTTGCAGGAGCGCCTATTGCCTTCTGGCAGTCCCGGATGGTCTAGAAGGTGGAGTCTGGGGCCTGGGGGTCTGGAAGTGAGGTGGGGGTCAGAGGTGACCCTCCCTCAGTGTCCCTTGCCGGCCAGAGGCTTGCAGGAGCGCCTATTGCCTTCTGGCAGTCCCGGATGGTCTGGGGGCAGAAGGAGAGCTAGGTGTTAACAAGGGAATGCAGGGGTTTCAAGAGAGAAAAAAAACCGCCTCAAGGAAATCCTGGCTACCTACCTAGAAGGTGGAGTCTGGGGCCTGGGGTTCTGGAAGTGAGGTGGGGGTCAGAGGTGACCCTCCCTCAGTGTCCCTTGCCGGCCAGAGGCTTGCAGGAGCGCCTATTGCCTTCTGGCAGTCCCGGATGGTCTAGGGGCAGAAGGAGAGCTAGGTGTTAACAAGGGAATGCAGGGGTTTCAAGAGAGAAAAAAAACCGCCTCAAGGAAATCCTGGCTACCTACCTAGAAGGTGGAGTCTGGGGCCTGGGGGTCTGGAAGTGAGGTGGGGGTCAGAGGTGACCCTCCCTCAGTGTCCCTTGCCGGCCAGAGGCTTGCAGGAGCGCCTATTGCCTTCTGGCAGTCCCGGATGGTCTGGGGGCAGAAGGAGAGCTAGGTGTTAACAAGGGAATGCAGGGGTTTCAAGAGAGAAAAAAAACCGCCTCAAGGA